>WSFP011379899.1:0-29770 GCA_009831015.1 Picea engelmannii | reverse complement strand
TGATTAGTTGTTGAAAGATATTTTGATGAATATGTTCTTGTAAGGGAACTTTAAGATCTCGGACATATTAGGAATCTTTCTAGATCTATATATTTTAGGTAGCACTTCTAAGTTTACCTTCCCGGGTTGACATTAAATAAACTTTGATTGACATCATCAATGAGAACTAAACACATCCCATATGTTTCTATGTCCACACCTAGATCTCCATGCAATGGGGGGGATAGCCTTAGTTTCAATGTCGGGAGTGGAATTTATTCCACCCCTAGTATCCCTATAGGTAGCCCGATGATGCCAAATGCTGGTTTTTTCTTCGGTTGGAACATATCTAGTGGATTTGGGGTTATTCCTTTTTATTCTGGGAACAAAAAGTGTTTATGGGATATTTAAAGTCATATAGGTAGTACACTATTTCCTAGAAGCTCTATTCCTTCCACATTTACCTATGTTCCTAGGGGAAATCCCTATGGGGAAACTTATGGTCTAGGGAGTAGTGGGCCTTCTAGTTGTACCACTATTACTAGGGAATTCCTTGTGGGGGAAATTATTCTCATTTTTTTGGTTATCCTTGTATCCACATGTCTGTCGCTAGGAGTTTCTTCCTTGGGGATAGTTATGGTTAAGGGAGTAGGTTTCTGTTATGTTCCATGGATACTTTTGGACGTAATCCTTTAGGGGGAATGTTTGGTACTCGAAGTAGCAATTTTTATGGGAGTCATTTTATCCTCGAAGGAAATATTGTTGGGGGCATGTTTAGTCTCAGGAGAATCCATGCCCTTGGGGGTGCTTCCATGGAACTCCCTATCCTTCCAAAACCAAAAATATAGGGGGACCACAGGGTCCATCTAGGTCACATGATGCTTTTTCATCCACCCAATTTTCCTTTGAAACCACACCATTTCATTTCTTGGTGACATTAGACTTGCATGAATTGTCATGGTTGACAAATGACCTCATTCTCCATGATGCATGTTGGTCAGCCATACCCACCAAGATACCTTCTAACATGCCAAAGTTTGATGGAAAGAAGGGATAAGGCCCATCTATGCATATTATGACCTATCATTTATGTTGTTCGTCCAACTCTTTGATGGACAACAATTTCAAAATATGTCTTTTCCAATGATCCCTAGCTAGAGGTTCCAAAAAATGGTACATAGAAATGAAGGGAACGTCCTTTTCTAGCTTCAATAACTTGGACATAGAATTTTTTACCCATTTAGAATTACCCATTAGGTACACAACTGGGACAAACTTATTGACGTCTCTATGTCAAGATACATCCACTCACATTTCTAACCATATGCATGGATATGACACCGTAGAATTATCAAAGCCCAAATTCTTGACCAACTCCTCATGTAGTGGTTCACCAAATCCCTCTTCCCACTGCTTGCCAAGGATGTTTCTATGTGTACATTCTAAACTTGTACAATATCTACTGCAAACATATATTCATAAAAAGAACAGAAAAGATACAATGGAAAATACAAACATTACACATAGATTTTTCCCCTGGAAACCCAAACTGAGAAAACCAACATATTCTATATTATTCATCATGTTACAATGTTTACAATAAAAAATACATATAGGAGCCAGAGGCATCCAAAACCCTAAACCAATAACCTGGATTAGTCCAAAACCCTAACTCCTTAACTAGAAATAGAAAACCATCGGCAAAGAAACCATGTGTCGAAAAACCACCTAAATATAATGTGGTCCTGATGCAAAAAAAAAAATTAGGGGTGCTGCCCCTGAACCCCCGTGCGAGGGATACACTCCCCTACACTATGGAAGGGGTGACTTTTAAGGAACAAGATATATTATGTTCCAAACATTTAGACATTATATATTCTTAGTATGGAAGACTATATGATATCATCCCACGTGCTATGAAGCCATCAAAAAATCCTTATAGGATAAATCTAGGACCCCATGATGATGGTGTGGTTGGTTTTGTTTCTAGTGCATCTATGGGTAAATTAGCTAGACTATTGTGTAACATGCATATTTCGTCGAACTCGCCAATTTCCATTCCCACCACCTAAATTTCACAGACTCATGTTCAACCCTCCGAGGAAAATTCAGTGCAATCCACCCAAACAAAGAATCCTCAACAACTTGGGTGGAAGAAGAAGAATAAAAATAAAAAGTCTAACAATGAACATGGAGTCCCTCAATCCCAAAACAATTCTTGAGGAGGTAGAAAAGATAAGAAAAATAGTAGCTTCCTTGCACAATATATAATGAGGACCATCCTTCTCATCAGTGTCCAAGAAAGGATAAAATTCATTGATACCTTGCTCAATAGAAGGCTCCCGAACATCTCGTTGTCTTGAACCATCCATTTCCACCCAACCATAATAAATGGTTACATCAAATACTTCTCCTCTGCAATGGGGCATGGTAGGTACTCCTCAATTCAAGGGGTCATCCTCATCTTCTAACATTATGATGTGTGAATAAACATTTTCTTTGCAAAATCGATCATGCAACTATGATGCTCCTGAGGTAGGTTCCGCGAATCAAGAGCCATCTTACTCTTCCCAACCTAGTGCCCATATCCAACTATAGAATAAATCCTTAGAGACATTTCTTCACCCACCTAAGGGTGTTATTCGACACATAAATCACAACCCAAATACCTAGGTTGCACAAAACTACAATATTTTGGAAGACCCGACCTAGGCACCATGTTCCATGTCTTCTTTATAAGTCCTCCAAAGTTGCCTCACACAACATAAGTATTTGTTGTGAGAAATAGGAGGGGTAGATCCCTTAGAGTCTAGTTTTATTATATTTGACATGGACTAATCTTTTAATCATCTTTCCCACCAAATCGATTTTCAAATAAAAGTGAGAGTACATAAGAAGAACATCTTCCACAGAGTGGTTGATGAAGGTGCTTCTACTTGCATCATGTCCATTGAATGTTGGAAAGCCCTTCATTGTCCAAATATTCACCCATATAACTATTGGGTATGTGTTATATTCTTTGCATGAGTAGTAGTGTCTACATTGCGCCAGGCGCGCAGGAGGGTTTAAACGAGGAGGGGGGGGGGGGTTTAGGAAACGTGTCTCTTTTTTTCCTTAGGAAATGTGTCACATATTTTCCTCGTTTTTCGTGTTGCCTCGATTTTCGTGTCCTTTGTTGAGTGGTTTTTCGACACATGGTTTTTGTGGATGTTTTTATATTTTCGATTAAGGAATTAGGTTTATTGACTAATCCAGGTCATTGGGTTAGGGTTTTGGATGTTGTTGTCTCCTATATGTATATTTTATTGTAAACAATGTACCACCATGAATGAATATAGAATATGCTAGTTTTCCCAGTTTGGGTTTTCAAGGGAAAAATCTCTGTGTAATGTTTGTATTTGCCATTGTATTTTTTTTGTTCTTTTATTGAAAATCTGTTTGCACTAAATATTGTACAAGGTTAAAATCTACATTTGGTATCAGAGCTTTGTTGGCTTCAGGAAGACGCCTTTATGGTCAAGGGTTTGGATCAAGATTGTGATAAGACTTGTTAGAGTGGGAGATTTGTGGTATTGATTTTTTAGGTGAAAAGAAATGGCGAGCAATTCAAAAATGGAGATCGAGAAGTTTAATGGGCAAAGTTTTGAGTTGTGGAATCTCAAGATGGAAGATTTGTTGGTGGACATAGATCATTGGATCATGGTAGATACAGGTACTACACCTACAAGAACTTCAGCAGATGACTAGAAACATTTGGATCCGAAGGCAAAGAGCACAATCTGACTGTGTCTCTCAGATTCAATATTACTGAATGTGTTAGAGGAAGCTACAACCAGGGATTTATGGGATAAGTTGGGGAAGTTGTATCAGTCTAAGTCCCTAGTAAATAAACTATTCCTGAGAAAGAAGTTGTATAACCTGAGGATGAGAGATGGAGACTCAGTGGTAGAGCATTTGAATGCCTTCAATACTGTGGTAAGTTAGTTAGTATCTATTGAGATTAAAATTTCATATGAAGATAAGTGTATCAATTTATTGTGTTCTTTATGAGACTCATGGGATAGTCTGGTTGTGGCCATAGGTAGTAATACAACTACCTTGAAGTTTGATGGAGTGGTCTCATCCTTGTTGTTGGAGGAGATGAGACGAAAGAATATGGAAGGACAAAGCATAGACACATTATTTGGAGGAGGATGCTCCTAGGAAAGAAATAGATCTAAGTTATCAAGTGGGATATCTAAGTCTAAAGGTAGATCTAAATCTCCTAGAAATTTTGTAAAGGTATGTTGGATACGTGGAAAAGAAGGGCACTACAAGAAGCAGTGTAGATCCAAAGTTGAAAAAAATAAGGGATATGAAGAATCTCCTTCTACAAAATAAAATACCTCCAAGGAAGAAGGAGGGGATGTGTACTTGGTTTCTTCAAGAACACATGCATATCATGAGGCATGGTTGGTTGAATCAGGTCCATCCTTTCATATGACTCCCCATAGGGAGTGGTTATGTGAATATGAAAGGTATGTTGGAGGTAATGTTTTCCTAGGTGATGAATCGACAACCAAAATCATAGGTCGAGGAAAAGTCAAGTTGAGGCTCATATATGGAAGGATTAGAACACTACCCGGTGGTATGCACATCCCAGGATTGGCCAAAAAATTGATTTTTGTAAGCAAAATGGACAATGCAGGGGTAAAAACAATATTTGAAAAGGAAACCTACAGGATGGTCTGAGGAGCAATGGTGTTGTCGAAGGGATTTCGTTTTGGAACTCTGTATAAGATGCAAGGGAGAACTATTAGTGATGGGTTTAATAGTTCCATTGTTACTAATATTGGAGTTCAAGAAGAAAGAAATCCTGCAGTCTCTAGAGAAAAGGTTATGTTGTGGCATCAAATATTGGGGCATATCGGAGAGAAGGGTCTTCGACTTCTACACAGTAAATGTATGTCTAAATACTCTCTGGATTTTTATTTCTATGAACATTGTGTATATGGGAAGCAGAATCGGGTAAAATTCCCCTTTGGTGCAAGGAGGGAAGAAGAAATTTTACAGCTAGTTCACAGTGATGTTTTTGGGCCTATGTCGATCCTATCATTGGGAAAATATGTGTACTATGTCTCATTTATAGATGAATTCTCGAGGAATACTTGGATATATTTCCTCACGAAGAAATCTAAAGTATTTGACATGTTTAAAGAGTTTAAGGCTCTTGTTGAGAATCAAACAAAGAAATGAATTAAGGTGTCTATTGATGATTAAATTTGCAACGAGGTTTGGCCCACAAAGTGTTGCTAAAACCTATTATTATAAAAGATAAATAATACTAGTAGGTGGGACCCCCTCATAGATTGGAGATCAATTCTGATGTTTTATTACTATTCGACACTAATTTCATGGTTGACGATATCTTGTTTTATTGGATAATGGATCAGGCATGTTATACACGGCTCCCTTGTTGTTCCAAGATCAACTAACACTGAATTTATCATGGTTATCATCGTTGTCTATTCTCAACCAACTTGCATTTTAAGACATTTGATTACAGGTATGTTCTTTTTTTAGCCCTTCATGAGTCTACTCTGGTTATGAAATGGATATCGGCTCAGTGTATCATCTGTGCTTTCCTTAAGTATTGCAACTGTGTAAAATGGTGTTGGTGATGAAACATTGATGATTCTCTTTGAAATGGTGTTGAAGTCATAGCATTACTAGTTATCCTGGGCATTAGTAGTCACAAGAGATATCTATTACTCTTACTGGTTTACTTAGAAGATCCTCATTGGTCTTGGTGGGATATTTTCACGCTTTTGCATTGATGTATCTAGTCTATGGGATTTTATGGGGTTGAATGACTGAAGCATTCATGTCACTATGCATTGTACATGTGAGAAGTTGATTGTTCTCACCACTAGAGGTCGCGAAGTGAGTTTCTTGTTCTTACTCAGCCCTGTCTTCACCTATGTGTGGTAGTTGTTGATCGAAGGGCACGAGGGTTATACCCTGCATGAAAATAACGTTTCCACGCCAAGTTAATCCTCACCTCCTATTATGGCCCCTTTCATGGAATTGGTTCTCGTCCACAAACAAAGCATAACCCTCTTTGGGTGTACACCTTTGGCCTCAAAGTTTTCACTATTACGACAAGTCGGCTCTGTTTCCCCTGGGATGGCTATCGAGCAAACCCTTAACCATCTAGTCTAAGGTTTCATAGGAAGACTGTTGGTCCTGTCAAGTTGTTTTGGGTTATTGTGGATTGAATGTATGGTCGAATACTTTGGATACAGGATCACCCAGTTGGGCGTATGATAGTCGTATTGGTTTAACATTTGGTTACTGCCTCTGTGATAATGATGATAAACCCTATATTTCCAAATTTCACTTTCAAAGCGTACAATCACCCTCCTTAAGATAATAACTAATTTTTGTTAATGAAGAAGGCCTCTGCCTCGATTCGATTTGATGCATGGGTGTGCATGGTGTTTTTGCGAATGATTTAATGGGCATGGTAATTGTGTTTTTTTTTGAGACCGAATGACTATTGAGTTGGATCACTATAGATAATTCTTCCACCGCATCTCTATATTTGTTCGATTGTGTAACCTGTGTTTTCACAACATAGTCGATTACAGTGTGATTAGATCACAATGATATTTTTTTTAATCGATGGCTCAGCATGATAGACGAGTTATTATGATGCAGACCACACCCTCTGCCTCAGCAAAGGCCTCTGCACTGACCTCCCGGTCTTAAGGATCATTCTAATTTTACCCTCGATCCGGAGTGGCTCCTTCGATTCTCCATTGGAATCTCCTTTGAAATTGACCCACAGATCTTTTCGACTCCTCACAGTCTCTAGGCCGGTCACTGTTCTCTTCTCAACAGAAGAATAGAAAATCGGGTTTCGAGGTTTTCAAACTCCTGATGTCATGACCCTTTGGTTCCCGATTTCCCGATCTCTGCTTTCCCGATAGGCTCTAATATTCGGTTAGCTCTATGGGCTAGGCTCGTGGTCCACACGACCTCCTTTCACATGACCTCCGTCTCACCCCCTTTTGGGATTTCATGACTTCAAAGACCGAAGTGCTTTGGCCTTCGATTCCCCCGATCTCACGAATGTCAATTTCCCGATATGACTTTTCTTTTGGGACTTTCTCCAAAAGTTGAGATTGTTGCCACACATCCTCAAAGATGGATGACCCTCGTATGCTTCGAGGTTTTCACCTTGGAAATTCCCGATTCCCCTGTTATGACGAGATGACGTCAGTTGGGCCCCGTACGTAGCTTACCTCCTCATCGGGATTTTGGACTTCGCGATTCCGAATTGCGAGAGTATCCTGTCCTCAGGACCTTCGAAATGTTGAACCCTGACTTCTTCAGATCTTCCGACATGCGTCCCAAATGATGGAAGGTTCAGATCGAACCTCAGACTTTGCCAAACACAAATTCAAACCACTCACTTATATGAGCCTCGATGACTGAATCCCCGATTGGGCGGTCAACCGACACATGTCCTTCCTGATATCCACGACTGTGATCCCCTCGTTGTTTCGAGACTCAAAAGGTCTCAGACTCTGGACTTATGAATTCCCGATATATTGATGACTCTTGATTCCTGCCCCCTGTACCAACACATGGACGGTTTTGAACTTGTCGGTATTTTAAAGATGCATTTACCCGATCTCTGGTCCACAGGATTTCTGATTTTCCGAACCCCGACGTCTCAATATCCCGATGCCTTCTCGGGGTTTTTCCTCTTCTCACAAGGATTTAAGTCTTGTGCAACTCCTGTCAAATCAGACGGTTGACAGGTAACTGGGTGATGATCCGACAGCTCACGATCCCTGGAACTTGAACTCCAAACGCAGCCGTAACCTCCCCACTTCTTTACCAGATCGAACGACTGGCGGGATTTCGCAAATCCTCTCCACAAGATCCTGACTGTTTGTCTCTTCCTCCTTGATGTTCCCAGCGAAATGAACTGAGGATTCTTTCCCGGATCTAACCACTTATGCCACAACTCCAAATGCCTTCTAATCACTCGATGTGCACCAATTTCTTGTGCTACCTTCAATAGCTTCAAAGGATTTATCCCTCTTGAACTTTCTCCCAACTCAAAGCCTTAGAGAAGAGTCTTGTGCGCACTCCTTGCGGCAACTCTCAGACACTTCCAAGTGCTGAATACCTTCGACTCTGCGCACTCTTGTAGCAGTAGTCTCTCACACCTTACTCAGGTTCACAACCCTGAGACTTTACTTTTCCTACGCACTGCTTACATGGATCCTGTGCCCAACTGCACTTCTTCGAAAATGAGAACAAATGCTACCTATCTGAGCCTCTATAAACACACTCCTTGCAGACACTTCTACTGCACTCCTTGCAGGAATTCTTGCTCAGATAGAGAAACGATTGAAACTCATTCCCTCTTCCTTTTAAACTTCAACTTAGAACATGAAATCTTATACACAACATATCAAATAAAATGTATAACAGGAAGCAAACATTCATGAGCATATCATTCAACATCAATACACAGAGAACAACCACAAAACCATGAATTTGAATCAAAGCTTTCTATTAATCCAAATATCTGTACATGGGTGTTCTTACATATCTCTTTGCATGCTCTTTCTCTTCCTTCTCCCCTGATAATGATACAATACACAATGAGGGTGTCTATAACCAGTTTCTCTCTTGCGCTCTCAAACAATCTAATCTAGAATTAAATTCTATCTACCTACATTAACTACTATAAATGCCTCCTACCTATTGAGGACGAGGGCGAGCTACTCAAGGTCTGATTACATTACAAAAGTGCATCTCTTCTTAAATGAATTCATTTAATATGGCGCATCTATCCAAGGGAATTTCAAAAATTTTTGGGCTGGCGCTTTCCAGCTGTCCATCGTCTTCCGCGCTGGCTCGCTTAATGTTGGTGATGCTCCTGCATCATACTCCCTGGCTTGAAAATCTTCATGGGCTCCTATCCATGAGCTCCTACACGGTCTGTACATGCTTCAGAATCTCTGCTTCATTCTCCCAGCTGGCATCTTCAACTGGATGATTCTTCCACTTGACCAGATACTCAAAGTATTTCTTTCGCCTGGTCCTCTTGCTCACTCTCTTGTCCAGTATGCACTCCATCTGTGGCTTCTCTGCAACTGACATCTTCTTTGTCCACTGAATCACTGGATGCTCATCTCCAATATCTGTTTCTTCAACTTTATATGGGTACAAATCCGAGATATTGAATATCAGAGAAATTCCGATCCCATCGGGTAATTCAATCTCATAAGCATTTGCCTCAAATTTCTTCAAGACCCTGCATGGTTCGATTTTCTTCATCTTCAATTTATTATATGTTCCTCTCGGGAACCTTTCTTTCCTCAAATGTGCCAAAATTAATCACCAAATTCAAACTAAAGTTATATTTTATGCTGATCGACTCTTCTCTTATACTCCTGGCTTGAATTTTGCAATTGCTCCTTCACCTGGATGTGAAGTTCTTTCATCGCCTCTGCGAAATCTTTTGCACTAGCGCTCCTAGTCGCAGTCTGTTCTGAATCTCTCAGTTCAGAAATTCCTCTCGGCTGCATGCCATAAATAATCTGAAATGGACTCTGGCCTATGCTCCGATTCATTGAGTCGTTATACACAAATTCTGCCTGCGGAAATATACTATCCCATTGGCTGTGGTGTTCTGTCACCAGGCTCCTCGGCAAGTTTCCCAGGCTTATGTTTACCACTTCTGTCTTCCCATCCGTCTGAGGATGATAAGATGAACTAAACAACAAGTTAGTTCCTAGCTTCTTCCATAAGTTCCTCCAAAAATGCCCTATGAACTTAGTGTCTCGATCTGAAACTATACTTCTTGGAAAACCATGAAGTCGAATGACCTCTTTAAAAAACAGATTCGCAATGTGAGTTGCGTCACTGGTTTTTTGACATAGAATGAAGTGTGCCATATTGGAAAATCTATCCACCACCACAAAGATTGAGTCAAATCCTCTTTGTGTCCTTGGAAACCCCAATATGAAATCCATGTTGATCACATCCCATGAGCTTTCTGGTATGGGCAATGGTTGATAGAATCCTGCATTCTATCTCCTTCCCTTCGAATGCTGGCAAATTCTACACCTGTTCACAAATATTTTGACGTCTACTCGCATTCCTGGCGAAAAATATGACTCATTCAACCTTGTGAATGTTTTGTCATGACCAAAATGTTCGGCCAATCCTCCACTATGTTTTTCCTTTAGCAAATTGTCCCTCATGGAGCTCTTTGGAATACAAAGTTGATTTCCCTCAAACAACAATCCTTCCTAGATCATGTATTCTTCCCATTGGCTCCTATCCCTGAGAACTGGATTTTCAGCTGATTCATACGCCTCTTGAAAATCTGGATCATCTGCGTACATGTCCCTGAGATCATCAAAACCCAACGTCTTGACTTTGAACTCCTGCATCAACAACTTTGTTAGCAGTACCAGAAATATGTTTAATCAAAAAAGTTAAATTTTGCATATATTCAACCCATTTGACATGTCTCTGATTCAAATTTTCCTATTGAGTCACAAACTGTAGTGCATTATTATCACTGTATAAGACAAATTCTTTCGAAATCAAGTAATGCCTCCATTTCTTCAATGCCTGTATGATAGCATAAAACTCCTTATCATAAGTGGAATATTTCACTTTCTCTTCATTCAACTTCTCGCTGAAGTATGCTATCGGCCTGTCTTCTTGACTTAAGACTGCCCCTATTGCAAATCCGCTTGCATCGCATTTCACCTGAAATGTCTTTTGGAAATCCGGCAACACCAAAATTGGTTGTTCCATGATTTTCTCCTTCAACAGATTAAAACTCTTCTCAGACTCTTCTGTCCAGTGAAAAGATTTGTGTCTTTTCTTCACTGTGTCCATCATTGCTGCACTAATTCCACTGAAATTCCTAATGAACTTTCGGTATAAACTAGCTAACTTGTGAAAACTTCTCACCTCAAAAATATTTTTCGGTGATGGCCAATTCTTGATTACCTCCACCTTATCTAGATCCATCCTCAATTTATCTGCAGAGATAACGAATCCCAAATAGATGAGTTATGTCTTCATGAATGAGGATTTCTTCATATTTATCAACAACTTCTCCTGCTGTAACCTCTTCATCACAATAGCCAAATGCTTCAAGTGTTCGCCCACTGATTTACTGTAAACCAGTATGTCATCCAAATACACAATGAATTTTTTTTCGATGAACTCCCTCAGGACTTTGTTCATCAATCTCATAAAGGTACTTGGCGCATTGGTTAAGCCAAATGACATAACAAGACATTCATACAACCCTTTGTTGGTTTTGAATGTTGTCTTCCACTCGTCACCTTCTCTCATGCGGATCTGGTGATATCCACTTTTCAAATCAATCTTTGAAAAGTACTTTGCTCCACTCAAGAAATCCATCAGATCATCCATCCTCGGTAATGGAAATCTGTACTTGATGGTTATCTTGTTGATGGCTCTCGAGTCAGTACACATCCTCCAACCTCCGTCTTTCTTCGGACTGAGTACTGTTGGAACAACACATGGACTCAAGCTTTCTCTGACTAAACCTTTGTCCAACAAATCTTGGACTTGCCTTTTAACCTATTCATTCTCTTGCAGCGTCAATCTATACGTGGCTTTGTTTGGAAAATTGGCTCCTGGTATGAGATCAATATGATGACTCACACTCCTGATCGGTGGCAATGAACGAGGTAATTCATCCACTACTATATCAGCGAACTCTTCCAGCAGTTCCTGAACTTCTTCTGGTAAATCATCCACTTTTGTGCTAGTCAGAACAATCTTCGGTTTGTTGACCACAATAAACTGTGGATCCTCCTTCTTCTTAACCTGTGTAAGAAGTTCCTTCCCACTCATGAGAAGTATTGTGTTGCTTACTTCCGGCTTCACCTCTTTATCCTTGATTGGAAGCAACATGTGTGTCCTCCCATTCTTCTCTAGGGTGTATGTGTTCATTCTCCCATCATGAATCACATTCTTTTCATACTGCCATGGTCTACCCAACAATAGATGACAAACATCCATAGGAATGACATCACATAATATCTTATCATTATACCCTCCTATCTTAAATTCAACCAAACACTGTTTAGTGACATTCACCTGATGTCCTTTTTGTAGCCATGAAACTCTATATGGACTTGGATGTTCAATCGTCTCTAGCTCCATCTTTTCTACCATCTCCGTCGAAACGAGATTATCTGTGCTACCACTGTCCACAATGACCTTGCATACCCTATCTTTGGTTTTACAAGCAGTTCGAAAAAGACTGTTTCTTTGCACTGAATTCTCCACCTCCTTCTCTGGTGTCAAAAGGACTTTTCGCATCATAAGCAATCGTCCGCCTTCAGTGTCTTCTACCTCCACATCTCGCCTTTGTGCTTAGGCGATGTGAGTTTCCCCAATATCTTTCTTTTTCTCTAGACACTCATAAGACTTTTGTCCATTCTTTCCACATGTGAAGCATGTGATTACTCCACCTCTTCCTCTTCCTCTGCCTCTGGTACGAGGAAAAGTATTATTGTCAGCATAATCTTTTCTCTGCTCAGTATGCTTCCCTCTTTGTTCAATATATGGAACTCTTTGTGAGCTTCCACCTCTCTTAGTTTGAGTCAGAGGTTTCTTCCATTCCTCCTTGGGCTTCTGATATTTGTCCTGGGAAACTGATTTGCCTCTGGGCTGACTTCTGCCTCAACCTCTTTGACCCTGCTTTCGGCTCAACTTCTCTTCCGCTTTTAGAGCCATCTGATAAGCATATTCCACCATTTGAATGGTTACCATGCACATCTCATCTTGAATGTCATACCTCAGGCCATTCATGTACCTAGCTACCTTTTCATCATTGCTTTCACGATGACCTGCCCTGATATTCAACCTGTAAATTTTTTTTGTATATTCCTTCACTGACATCATCTTCTGTCTCAGGCTCTGCATTCTCCTGAATAGAGTAATCTGGTAATCCCTGGGGATGAATTTTTCCTTCATCTTTGCAATCATCCTGTCCCAGCTCTTAATTTTCTGCTTGCCTTGGCAACGCCTATCCGCTTGTAGTTCATCCCACCACAATGTTGCATGTCCTTTTAATCTCATGACGACATGCTTGACCTTCCTATCCTCTTCGACATCTTCATAGTCAAAGTAGGTGTCCAGAGCTTTAATCCAGTCTAGAAGCTCTTCTACATCCAGATTTCCCTCATAAACTGGAATGTCCATTTTCGCCTTTGCACCCATTCTTGCAACAGCTTTAAGTAAGCGCTCATTTGTTGCATCTTTTGTTGTGATTTCTTCTTCTCCACGTCTGGCATCATCTTCATTTTTGGACTCACTGATATCTCCTACATCAGCTGTGCGTTTTTGTCTTATCTCCATGTCCACAAGTCTGGCGCGTATGTTATGCAAATCTCTTTCTACTTCTAGATTCTGCACCTATCTACCCCTTCCTCTGGACGTCTCCCTCTCCTCCTCTGGATCGGGTGATTGTCTATCTCTTCTCCTCGATGGCATGTCGAATCTTCCTTCTTCCTTCTACAGAAAGAAAAGAATATTTTCTAGGCTCTGATACCAAACTGACGCAGACCGCACCCTCTGCCTCAGCAAAGGCCTCTGCGCTGACCTCCCGGTCTTAAGGATCGTTCTAATTTTACCCTCGAGCCAGAGTGGCTCCTTCGATTCTCCATTGGAATCTCCTTTGAAATTGACCCACAGGTCTTTTCGACTCCTCACAGTCTCTAGGCCCGTCACTGTTCTCCTCTCGACAGAAGAATAGAAAATCGGGTTTCGAGGTTTTCAAACTCTCGATGTCATGACCCTTTGGTTCTCGATTTCCCAATCTCCGCTTTCCCGATAGGCTCTAATCTTCGGTTAGCTCTCTGGGCTAGGATCATGGTCCACACAACCTCCTTTCACATGACCTCCATCTCACCCCCTTTCGGGATTTCGTGACTTCAAAGGCCGAAGTTCTTTGGCCTTCGATTCCCTTGATTTCACGAATGCCGATTTCCCGATATGACTTTTCTTTCGGGACTTTCTCCGAAAGTTTAGATTGTTGCCATGCGTCCTCAAAGATGGAAGACCCTCATATGCTTCGGGGTTTTCACCTTGGAAATTTCCGATTCCCCTGTTACGACGAGACGACATCAGCTGGGCCCCGTACGTAACTTACCTCCTCATCGGGATTTTAGACTTCACGATTCCGAATTGCAAGAGTATCCTTTCCTCAGGACCTCCGAAACGCCGAACCCCGACTTCTTCATATCTTCCGACATGCATCCCAAATGATGGACGGTTCAGATCGAACCTTGGACTTCGCCTAACGTAAAGTCAAGCCACTCACTTATATGAGCCTCGATGACTGAATCCCCGATTGGGCGGGCAACTGGCACATGTCCTTCCTAAGATCCACGACTGTTATCCCCTCGTTGTTTCAAGACTTAAAAGGTATCCAACTATGGACTTTTGAATTCCCGATATACCGATGACTCTTGATTCCTGCCACCTGTCCCAATAGATGGACGGTTTTGAAGTTGTCAGGATTTTCACGATGGATTTACTCAATCTTTGGTCCACGGGATTTCCAATTTTCCGAACCCCGAGGTCTCAATATCTCAATGCCTTCTCGGGGTTTTTCATCTGTTCACGAGGATTTAAATCCTGTGCAACTCTTGTCAAATCGGACGGTTGACAGGTAACTGGGTGATGATCTGACAACTCACGATCACTGGAACTTGAACTCCGAACGTAGCCGTAACCTCCCCACTTCTTTACCAGATCGAACGATTTGAGGGATTTCGCAAATCCTCTCCACAAGATCCTGACCATCTGTCTCTTCCTCCTTGATGTTCCCAGCGAAATGAACCGAGGATTCTTTCCCGGATCTAACCACTTATGCTACAACTCCAAATGCCTTCTAATCACTCGATGTGCACCAATGTCTTGTGCTACCTTCAATAGTTTCAAAGGCTTTATCCCTCTTGAGCTTTCTCCCAACTCAAAGTCTTAGAGAAGAGTCTCGCATGCACTCCTTGTGGCAACTCTCAGACACTTCCAAGTGCTGAATACCTTCGACTCTACGCACTCCTGCAGCAACAGTCTCTCACACCTTACTCAGGTTCGCAACCCTGAGACTTTACTTTTCCTGCGCACTCCTTGCACGACTCCTTTGCCCAACTGCACTTCTACGAAAATGAGAACAAATGCTACCTATATGAGCCTCTGTCAACGCACTCCTTACGGACACTTCGACTGCACTCCTTGCAGGAATTCTTGCTCAGATAGAGAAACAATTGAAACTCATTCCCTCTTCCTTTCAGACTTCAACTTAGAACATGAAATCATATACACAGCATATCAAAGAAAATGTATAGCAGGAAGAAAACATTCATGAGAATATCATTCAACATCAATACATAGAGAACAACCACAAAACCATGAATTTGAATCATATCTTCCGACATGCATCCCAAATGATGGACGGCTCAGATCGAACCTCGGACTTCGCCTAACGTAAAGTCAAGCCACTCACTTATATGAGCCTCAATGACTGAATCCCCGATTGGGCGGGAAACTGGCACATGTCCTTCCTAAGATCCATGGCTGTGATCCCCTCGTTGTTTCAAGACTTAAAAGGTATCGAACTCTGGACTTTTGAATTCCCAATATACCGATGAATCTTGATTCCTGCCACCTGTCCCAACAGATGGATGGTTTTGAAGTTGTCAGGATTTTCACGATGGATTTACCCGATCTTTGGTCCACGGGATTTCCAATTTTCCGAACCCCGAGGTCTCAATATCTCAATGCCTTCTCGGGGTTTTTCCTCTGTTCACAAGGATTTAAATCCTGTGCAACTCTTGTCAAATCGGATGGTTGACGGGTAACTGGGTGATGATCTGACAACTCACGATCACTGGAACTTGAACTCCGAATGTAGCCGTAACCTCCCCACTTCTTTACCAGATCGAACGACTGGAGGGATTTCGCAAATCCTCTCCACAAGATCCTGACCATCTGTCTCTTCCTCCTTGATGTTCCCAGCGAAATGAACCAAGGATTCTTTCCCGGATCTAACCACTTATGCCACAACTCCAAATGCCTTATAATCACTCGATGTGCACCAATGTCTTGTGCTACATTCAATAGTTTCAAAGGCTTTATCCCTCTTGAGATTTCTCCCAACTCAAAGTCTTAGAGAAGAGTCTCCCACGCACTCCTTGTGGCAACTCTCAGACACTTCCAAGTGCTGAATACCTTCGACTCTACGCACTCCTGCAGTAACAGTCTCTCACACCTTACTCAGGTTCGCAACCCTGAGACTTTACTTTTCCTGTGCACTCCTTGCACGACTCCTTTGCCCAACTGCACTTCTACGAAAATGAGAACAAATGCTACCTATATGAGCCTCTGTCAACGCACTCCTTGCAGACACTTCGACTGCACTCCTTGTAGGAATTCTTGCTCAGATAGAGAAACAATTGAAACTCATTCCCTCTTCCTTTCAGACTTCAACTTAGAACATTAAATCATATACACAGCATATCAAAGAAAATGTATAAAAGGAAGCAAACATTCATGAGCATATCATTCAACATCAATACACAGAGAACAACCACAAAACCATGAATTTGAATCAAATCTTTCTATTAATCCAAATATCTGTACATGGGTGTTCTTACACAGCTCTCTGCATGCTCTTGCTCTTCCTTCTCCCCTGATAATGATACAATACACAATGAGTGTGTCTATATCCCGTTTCCCTCTTGCGCTCTCAAACAGTCTAATCTAGAATTAAATTCTATCTACCTGCATTAACTACTATAAATGCCTCCTACCTACTAAGGACGAGGGCGAGTTTCTCAAGGCCCGATTACATTACACAAGTGTGTCTCTTCTTAAATGACTTGATTTAATATGGTGCATCAATCCAAGGGAATTTCAAAAAAAATTGGGTTGGCGCTTTCCAGCTGTCCATCATCTTCCGCGCTGACTCACTTAATGTTGGTGATGCTCCTGCATCATATTGCAATGGCTTCGTATTGTTTTTTGTGAAATGGAGATGTTCCCTCATTGTGTTTGTTGGTTGCACATTGTGTATAACATATATGGCTTGGGTGCTCACACTCAGAGTTACCCACAAAAGTTTGAGCAAGATTGGTTGCAACCCGATCATTTGTTGATTGGCTAGGTGGCCTAGTTTTTCAGTAACATTCGATTGGTCTTTCACAATGATGGATTTACACTTGCATGATTGAATTAATTGATGCATGTCTTGTGTTGGGTGGTGTCTATTGTCTGTTTAATTGTCAATTCAGGTTTTGGCAATTTGATCTGGTTTTTGGGTGTCTATCCTTATTTATCTAATGAAGGTCATTGCATTCAAATGACAGAACCGATGGCGATGATATTGTGAATTCATGGTTATTTTTGGA
This sequence comes from Picea engelmannii, assembly GCA_009831015.1. Lineage (NCBI taxonomy): Eukaryota > Viridiplantae > Streptophyta > Pinopsida > Pinales > Pinaceae > Picea > Picea engelmannii. Next base: position 12,311 of record WSFP011379899.1, on the reverse strand, counting down.
AATATGAATTGGGGTATATTTGTTGATTATAGGTAGTGGTTGATTTTGAATGGTCACGGATTGGAAATGAGTATTGTTTGAAAATTGTTATGAAATTCAAGGAAAAGTAAATGAAAGAAACATAACCCCTTACAAATTGGGTGGAATACATATTGTCTTGTGGTGACACCGTGTTGGGTATTTGATTATGAACAAAGAACTAGTTAAATCCACAAAAAATGTTATTTGTCCAAAATGAATGATGCAGTTTTTTGCAGAATGTTTTATGGATCACTCAATTAATTTCATGAACAATAATCATTTTTTTTCCCTTCCATGAATTACATTTTCTACAAATTACAAATCCCCTCATCTTCCCATTTCATTTTTCCACTCCCTGTTCAGAGATTAATTATAGTAAAGAGAATTTTGGTGTTAAGGCAGTTGAAACTGACAGTGACTGGTGTGGATTAAAGTGATGTTTTATTGGTTTGCTTTTTAGTCGATTGTTGTTATCATTAAGCAGTAACCTTGTTTTTTCCCCCTCACTATATCATATTTTCACTCAATACAACCCCATCACATATCCCAAAACCCTTTTCCACCCCCTGCTCAGTGATAAACGGTAAAAAATTTTGTATGGATTGGATTGCATGAGTCTGATGTATTGCTGAGCCAAAATCCACTTCATATTTTAAAAGAGTTTTCATGTATGGTTAATTAAAAGAATGTTACTAATCAATCATGCATGTAGGAGTGAGTTGTTCAAATAAAGGCTGAAAACAAAGGCCTATTACGAGAAGGACTAAAAAATGGTTGCATTGCAAAGAGGGAAATATGGATTTTTGAGTTGTTATTTATCTGTGGATTTATGACAATTGATTTCAGGGATCTTTAGACAACATGTTTTATTTTGGATATATGAGTATTAATTTTGAAATAATTTCAATTTCATGAGCTAAAATTGCCAAAAATAAATATGTTGATGGGAGACATAAGGAGGTGTGTTTTTCTTAACAAATGGTTATGTTGTGATTATTATGATTGTTATGAACTAAAGGGAGTCACAAGGGGTCCCACCTACTAGTTATTATTTATTTATGACCCTTATTATGATTATGACTTTTCCCTTTAACTAAAGTTAGTTGAGTCTTTAATTAACTTAACTAATGAGTTGGTTCAACTACTTCAACCAATTCTAATTTGTTAAAAGAAAAAGGAAAGGGAGGAACAAGAGGAGGATAGAAGACGAAGCATGCTAAGGTTTTCTCTTTGAGTTTATGTTGAGATAGTTCAGTTTTCGTTCATTCATATATTCATCACAATCTAATTCTCTTTCATGATAGTAGGGTCTTATTGTAGACAACAATATTCAGGGCTGAATCAAATCATTGAGACACTTGTTCTTCAGAGGTGTTGATCTATCTTTGATAGTCTATGTAGACTTGTCTATTTGTGAATTGATTTTCATGACTGATAAAGGCTATTATGCAGAGTCGAGTGGGCAACAATCTGTGGCAAGCTGATCCAACTTTTAGAGTTTAGTTTTGGTTTTCTGTCAAAGGTCATTTTGTATGTTCCATCGGGGATGTCTAAGTTTGACTTTGGTCCAATATTTCTGTATGAGATTTTGTAAAGAAAATGACTCTTTGGTGAATTGGAATGAAATAAAGGATTTCTTTATGTCTCAACTGTCTTGATTATCATCTTGGTGTCTTTAGTTCTGTTCTTACATTTATTTTAGCAACTGTTATATTCAAAAAATTACATAAAAAGTGAATTTCCAGCAAGATTTTTGCTAATAAAAGACTATCCTAAGCACTCGTAATTAATACTTGTGAGTGAAGATGCTATTTTTGTTGGCTATAAGCATAGGGTTATATTCCCGTCTACTTTTATTTAGCCAAGTAAATTCTGAAAATGCTTGAGTAAGATCAATTCATATCTTTTCCTCAATAGTGTTGAGGACAGATAATGGCAGAGAGTTCTGTGGGAATGACTTTGAAGAATTATGTAAGAAGTTTGGTATAGAAAGGAAGAAGACTACTCCATGTACACCTTAGTAGAATGGAGTTACAGAAATGATGAACATGACATTGACAGAAAAAGAAAGGTGCATGGTCAACGATGTTGGGTTAGGGAAAGAATTATAGGTAGAGGCATTGGGTACTGCATGTTACATGGTCAATAGATCACCCTCATCAATGCTAGATGAAAAGACTCCACAAAAGGTATGGACTAGTAAGAAACCTTCTCTCACACATCTCAAGGTATTTGGCTATGATGCATATGGTCATGTTCCAAAGGAAAACAAGAGTAAGCTAGGTAAGAGGTCTGAAAAGTGTATCTTTATTGGATATAAAGATGGTCTCAAAGGTTATAAGCTTTGGAACCCATAAACTAATAAGGTAGTGTATAGCCGAGATATGGTACTTAGAGAAATAAATGATGTTGTTAAACAGGAAGTCCTACCAAGTAAGGAAGAACCAGAGAAAATAGAGTTTGATTTAAAGGATGATGAATCGGACTCTACAGAAGAACATGAATCAAAAGAAGAACATCATCATACTCCAGTATTGAGGAGATCAGCTCGAGAAAGAAAGCTACTGGAAAGGTATACTCCATCTGTTTTCCTTTCAAAATTTTCTTTGTCTATTACTGATGATGATCCTAGAAATGTCAAAGAGATAGTGGATTCAGAGGATGTAAATTTCTAGAAAAAGGTCATGGACGAAGAAATGGAAGCCTTGGATAAGAATGAGGTTTGAGATCTAGTGGATTTGTCGACTGGAAGAAATCCCATTGACAACAAATGGGTATTTAAAAAGAAGTTGAATGCAAAAGAAAAAGTGGAGAAATACAAATCTCGGTTAGTAGCAAAGGGTTATTCCCAGGTTGAGGGAATTGATTTTGGTGATATTTTTTCTTCTATTTCCAAGTTAACCTTTATAAGATTTATGTTATCTATTGTTGTTGCATTTGATTTTGAAGTAGAACAGATATATGTGAAGACAACATTCCTACATGGGGATCTAGAAGAATAAATCCATATGAAGCAGGCATAAGGATTTGTTGTGAAGGGAAAGAAGGAGTTGGTATGCAAGCTAAAAAAGTCTCTATATGGTTTAAAACAATCACCAAGGATGTGGTATCAAAAATTTGATACTTATATGTTCGGACTTGGTTTCACAAGAAGCAAAGAGGATCATTGTGTGTATTTTAAATTAATTGGTGATCATTTGATTTATTTGGTATTGTATGTGGATGATGTGTTGTTGATAGGAAACAACAAGGAGATTATCCAGGATGTGAAAACTCAATTGTCCTCTAAATTTGACATGAATGATCTCGGTGCTTCAAATTTCATTTTGGGCATGGAAATTAAAAGAGACTGAAAAAGGAGGAAACTCTGGTTAAATTAGAGAAAATATGTCGATACAATATTGCAGAGGTTTAATATGCATGAATGTAAACTGGCCAAGGTTCCTATTCCTGTTTGTGTAAATTTATATGTAGATCAATGTCCCAAGACACATGAAGAGGAGGAGGACATGTCTTGTGTTCCATATGTGAGTGCAGTTGACAGTTTGTTGTATGCAATGGTCTATACTAGACCAGACATTGCACATGTAGTGGGAGTTTTGAGCAGGTATATGTCAAAACCAGGGAAGGAGCATTGGACAACAGTAAAAAGGGTTTTCAGGTATTTGTGTGGGACTGCTAGCTATGGATTGTGCTACCAAGGAAGACCGGGATTGGACAGAGTGTTGGATATACATGGTTTTGTGGATGTATATTGGGTTGGAGAGTTGGATTGTAGGAGATATACAAACAGGTATGTGTTTAACCTGTTTGGAGGAGAAATAAGTTGGATGAGAAAAATACAGACTGTAGTGGCACTTTCAACTACAGAAGTTGAATACATGGCAACCACTCATGAAAGTAAGGAAGCAATATGGTTACAAAGATTGTGTTCAAGTGGATACGTTGAAGAATATTGCAGATTCATTAACAAAATCTTTGAGCACTAAGAATTTGTCTTGGTGTAGAGGATCCATGGGCATTGTTGCGCTGAATTGTTGACTATGTAACCATGTAAATCCCTGTATGAAAAGAAAACAACAAGTGGGAGAATGTTGAGTATGTGTTATATTCTTTGCACGAGTAGTAGTGTGTACGTTGCATTGCGCACGCAGGGGGGTTTGAGTGGGGGCCGCTAGGCCCCTTCTTGTGGGGTGTAGAGGGGAAAAATCCCCCTGGGTGGGGGTTCAGGCGCGATGTCGTCGATAATTTTTTTTTTCCTTGCGAAACATGTCACATTTTTTCCTTGTTTTTCATGTTGCCTCAATTTTTGTATCCATTGTTGAACAGTTTTTCGACACATGGTTTTTGCTGATGGTTTTCTATTTTCGGTTAAGGAATTAAGGTTGTTGACTAATCTAGGTCATTGGATTAGGGTTTTGGATTTCGTTGGCTCCTATATGTATACTGTATTGTAAACAATGTACCACCATGAATGAATGTTGAATATGTTGGTTTTCCCAGTTTGGGTTTCCAGGGAAAAAATATTTGTGTAATGTTTGTATTTTCCATTGTATCTTTTTTGTTCTTTTACTGAAAATTTGTTTGCAGTAAATATTGTACAATGTCAAAATCTACAATAACGCCATGTTCAATGCCTTTGATGAAAACATGTTTAACCCTCATGGTATTATCCCTGCATTTCCAATTGAGTTAGGTGGCAAGACTATCTTCGTTGAGGTGGACATGGTCGATGCTTCTTTGGAGTATAATTTTCTACTTGGGTGCACTTGGTTCTACGAGATGACCGTGTTTTTATTCTTAGTCTTTAGGGTTCTTTTCTTTTCTCACCAAAGAAAGATTGTCACAATCAGTCAACTCATGTTTTGTACCCCAGACCTTCGAACCAATGCAGGTTCTAATATACCCTTTGTGGTTGATTCTGAGAGCACTTACATAAGTGTTGGTGTGGGGATGTTCATATACTCTTCATTAATGGGTACATTTGCTCTCCCCCCACCACCTCCTTCTTTGAATGTCATTCCGATCAATATGATATGTTCTTTTACCAATGGATCTTAAAGGAATAATTCATACTTCTGAATTATAAATAATGTCTAAAACATATAATTGCACAAATGTAATGAAGCAAAACAAGTTTAATGTATATGTATGAGTGAAAGATGACAATAAGGAGAAATATTAGAGATGTGGATCTCTTGGATTGAGTTGGGAGATTTAAGGAGATATTGTGGAGATGGTTATGGATGTGATGTGATCTAATTACCTAATTAAGATTTAGTAGTTATGGTCACCTATGGTTATATAAAAGAACCATTCGTATAATAGAATGTACACATAGGAATGTTATGATATAATATATATTTTCCTCTTTGGAGATTTGTTAGTGTAACTCCTTGTGTCCCTTCCTTTGTATATGTACTTCCTTTGTATGTGTACTTTTGTTGATTATAATTCGAACATTTGGTATCAGAGGAGGTTCTTCCTGCCCTATTTTCTTGTGTTATAGGTTTATCGAAGATCTTAGGTCCTCTTATTCACGACAAATTTTAGAACAGAGAAGATGAGAAATTTTGGCATGCCTTCGCTCGATATGTATTGGAAATGGATCTGAGGCACATTTTCTTGAAAGTGATCCTTTTATAGCTTCCCAGTGTCCATGTTTGAATAACTTTGCAATCTTTGAATACCTTTGCAATCTGGGGAATGTCTATCGAACCATTGGATCCATCTTGGAAGCTCGTGAAACGGGCCATGGTTTTTGTGATATCGAATCTCAAATCTAATCCCAATGGACTAGTTACCCATCATCGTATTCTCTTTGATAACAAAGATGTAGCGAAGGCCAAACAAGTGCATGGGCTGATCTGTGGATGGTTCCCTTCCGGAGATTATTCACCATTTTTTTTCTTCTTCCCCAACTTCAACTTTGAGCTTCAACGACAGTGACAAGTACAAGAACGGGTTCACAATAGGTTGTTGATGAGTGTCTTTAGTTAAGTGCCACGAGGTCTTACAATTGGACGAACAAGTTTGGTGCAGTTCATAGGTTGTGGGTATAATTACTAATTGGAATTTTAATTTGTACTTGTAGCGCATGTAATCCAAAGGTTAAAAAAAATTGTTATATGTCTAGTCGATGAAGCGGATCATGTGAGGATGAGAAACCCTACTATGTAAGATGAGATGAATTTAAGTTTCGCTTGCATAGAATCCGAGGTGTCCTTTAGTTTTTGAAAAAAAACCTTATCAATTTCTAAGTTCGTATCATTGTGGAGTAGCAGTCTTAGCCAAGATCCAAGCCACGAAGTTGTGACAGCTCTTTGTCTACTATGTTAACCAAATATGTTGTTAACCTAAAAGGGGAAAGAGCCACGAGTGCTCGAATTGCACCAGAGAGAGAGAAATTGAAAAGAGTATGTACTCCAAGTATAGAATATTTGAGTTAAAGTCAAAGTGAATTTTTAAAGCTCAATAAATGCTCAAATATAAAATGTAAAGGGATAATTGGAAAAGAGAGCTCAAATTTTTAAATGTTCAAATATAAAATGTAAAGGGATAATTTGAAAAGATAGGTCAAATTCCAAGATTGAAGGTAAATTTATCCGTAATTTGTTGTATAAGAATAAGGGTCCATTTACTCTATACTCTAACAAATTATGTCAAATTAGGTTGAGAGTCTGGAGTCAAAGTAAAGAAAAGATAAAGAAATTCAAATTGTTAATGTTAAATGCAAAGTCATGTAAAATCATGACATTGGTGCGTTGATTGAGTTTGCCAATATAATGTCATAGGTGTCTTGTTGGATGGAGACATTCCTCCCAACAAGAAACATTTTCTATGTAGGTACTTTCATAGAAGAATCAGATGCAAAAGATCAAAGAAGATGGCAGAAGAGAGAAAATGAAGAAGAAGAATCCTCGGCATGAAAAAAAAAACAAGAGGCATTGAAATCTTGAAGAGCATCGAAACAAGGACAAGGAAAAAAAAATGAAGTATCAAGAAGAATTAAGTAGCAAAAGGACCAAAGAATAAAACAACAAAATAATACAAAGAATCAAGAAGGAAGCAAAGTAAGGTAAATAAGTAGTACCGTGTATTATAAGTCGAGATGCATAGAGAATTATATCCCTAAGAAGTTTGAATATCCTCTTTGATAATGTTGTTTTGATGTTGGAAATGAAGATGATATTCATCCTATGTTTGTATAAGGGATAGGCTAGCCTAAAACGAAAGTCGAAATTGTATGTACCTGAGTGAAATGATGATGTAAGCCATGAAGAGGCATGTATACCCCCATAATTTTTGTTGTACGTTTGTGATAAACTAAAACCACTTGTAATGATAGAGAAAGGTTCATGATCAACTAGAAATCACTTGATGTATTGGTTTGAGAAATGCCATGGTTTATGGTGAGCCGAAACCACTTGAGAAATGTAATGGTTTAGGGTAACCCACCAAAACCCAAGATGTATGGGTAATCCAAAGCATACCCAAGGTGATTGATGATGATACAGGGGGAGAAACAGGTACAAGTATGAAGAATTGTTGTTGAACCATGCTCGGGAAAAATCTTCTTAGAGAACCAGTGAATACAATGGCTAGTGACACATGTATTCCGATGGATGGTAAACTTTTTGAAAGTACTTCAACACACATGATATTTATATCTTGTAGGTACAAGATCCAGTTATGAGGATAGAAGATGAAGATAAAGAGAAAAAACGAAGGAAATGAAAAATGGACCAATTCAAAGGACCAACTGAACATATTGACGATGATGAGTGCATATTAAAATCACATGTATTCATTAAGAGAGAGTATGAAGGAATAATTCATACTTGTGCATTATGAATAATGTCTAAAATATACAATTGCACAAATGTAATGAAGTAGACCAAGATTAATATCTATGTATGAGTGAAAGATGAGGATAAGGATAAGTATTAGGGATGAGGATCTCATGGATTGACTTAAGAGATTTAAGGAGATATTATGGATATGGTTATGGTTGTGATGTGATCTAATTTCCTAATTAATACTTAGTATTTATGGTCACTTATTGTTATACAAAGGGACCGTTTGTGCAATAGAGTGTACACATGGGAATGTTATGATATAATATATATATTTTTTCCCCTTTAGGGGTTTCTTAGTGTAATTATCGGTGTCCCTTGATTTGTATGTGTATTGATGATGATTATAATTCCAAAATATCCCTTAGATATTTTCATCCTTAGGTGGTACCTTGTCCTAAGGAAGTTAAGTCTTATAGAGATATCATGCCTCTCACAACAGTTGATATTTCCTCATCAGTGATCACGTTTGCACCAGTTCACACTAGTCATAAAATCCATTCCAATATGGAATATGATCAACTTACTCCATCCACAAGGGTTGTTGACTCTCTACATTCACATGATTTCCTCGATTTCAAGTTTCCTTCTAATAAGACCATCCTGGAAGTCATGGATTCCAATGATAAGCCAAATGAATATGCACATCATCGAGCATCTCTTATTCCTAATTCAGAACCAATGATATTTTACATGATTTATGTTTTGGTCCCGGGCTGAGGGCATTGACTGGGGAATCTCATGACATTCCCAGTATTCACCATTTTATCCTTGAATATCTTGTTCGTAACTTTCCATCGAATTATTCTCTCTCAATTACAATGAATAATAATGTTTTGTTCTTCATTTGTGCCTTGATGGGCATCATCAAGGAGCTTCCATAGCTCACGAAACTACTCAGAATGAGAATCTTTGTACATAGAAATTTTTATTATATGTGGTCTGGCCCTGGCATGGTGTACCACATGATGCTGAAAACATCCCATGAGCTCATAGATGATGATAGGGATCATTGGCCTATGCTTATCAATGGGATCTACTTGGCATAAAGAATCATGATGCATATTTCTTTGTACATAGGTATGTGGTGTGAGTGCTTTTTGTTTTTCATATATCATATCCAAAATATACAAAAACATTTGTTTGTTATGATATTTCACTACATATTTTAACCCCGAGTCTAGTATTTTTGGATGTGTTTTATAGGGCTTAGAGACATTTTGTTTGGCATTTTCTATGGAGACATCCACTGAAAATGAGGTGAGTGTCTCAAAATGGAATAGAAGAATAGGTTTTTCCATCCATCACCATATTACATTATTAAAGTCCCATTCTTTTGTCACAAAGCCTTAGGTTCAGCCTTGTTAATTTGCAAAATTAGCCACTCCATTTTCACACATCCTAACTTGCACAATAGTTTTTATCCTTCATGGGCACCCTAGTTAGCACCCTAATTTCCATTGGGTTCCCATGTTGCAATTTTCTATAGGCCCAGGAGGCCTCCTATAGACCTTCCATGACTTGACATTGAGCCTCATTCTTCTCTCTTCATCTATGTTTTCACCTGATCCCAAGGGGGTTCCCATCATTTTATGTTACTTTACAGTCACATTTTAATTTTATACGCATGTCTTGGTGCCTACTATTACTTCGTTGTTTTCTTCAATTCGACTTACCTCCATTCCAGTAACACTTGACCTCTCACCACTTTCATTATTTTTTCTTCATTTTGTGACCCTTTACCCATGGAGAGAATCACTATTATGAGTTGATCTCATTTTCCAATACCCATTTGCATCCATTTTTCTTAGGTTGGTTCCTTGTGATTAGAACATAGATGCATGTTGTTAAGCCACTCGTTCTCTCAAAATGAGCTTACTTTTATATCTTTTTCGTGCTCATTAAACCATGAAAAAGACACATTGATGATTTTACTATTAACTCTTTTTTTGTGCTCATTAAACTATGAAAAAGACACCATTCTGAGTATCCTTTTAACTCTTTTTTTTAGACTCATAAAAGCATACGAAAAATAAACTTTACGAGTATACTTTTAACTATTTTTTGAGATCGTTAAAACTAAACAAAAAAGACACCATCAAGAACGTTTTTATCTCTATTTCACACTCATTAAACCATGGAGTAGACATTCAAGCACAAAAAAGGGTGGACGGGGGAGGTTTACCATTGACCTATATTCATAAAAGTGGCAGTGCTAGTCATGTTTCCCTTGAACATGTCACTTGTTTTTGTCATTGTATTACAATTAGGTTATATCTTGCCTAGGAGTTGTGTAGTGTCCCCAAGGCCAAGCCCCATTGTAAACCATGTTTTGAAAGGAATTGTAATTATGTTTTATAGGCTGGTGAGCCAAGTTTTTATAAGCTAGAGGCTTATGTGTTTGTTAGGCCAGGGAGCCTGAGTGTTGAAGGCCAGGAGCTTGTTGTTGTATATGTAATCACGCAAAACAATTAATAAAATACAAACACCGCCATGTGCAGACCGACCACGATGAATGAGTGAAGGGGGACTAAGAATCCATAGAGTGGGTACGGAATTAGGGGCTGGAAGGTGGGAAAAGGGGCTAAGGGTTGAGCCTAGGGGCTAAGCCTAGGGGGCTTAAGCCTGGGAATAATATTTTAATATTATCCCAAAAGACATGTGCAGTTTATGTTTTATCCTAAGTTTCTGGAAAGGGGAGAACATACAAGGGAGATGCGTGCTGGTGGAATGCATGCAGTTTCATGGGTGACAAGTGTCAACCCTGACACATGCAAATAAAATGGCTAGGGTGATCCGTGAGAAGGGTTCCTCCTCCATTCTACCTGATTGTATGAACGCGTACAGAGACCTGGATAGTACTACCAACCTGACTCCTGCAAAGAACCTTCGTGTGTCCCTGTGATTTGAAAAGTTTGTGTCTGGCTCTGAGAAAACCGATGTGTATATTCCCTGAATGAGAAGCCTGCGTGGATTTCAGAAAAGAGTCTGTGTTTGTTATGGAAAGTTGGTACACCCCTTCTCTGTTCTAAACCAGGGAGTCTGAATCGACCCCTACGTGGACGACTCGTCACGCATCCCTGACAATCCAGAGCGTGACTCTATTTCGTGTTGCCAAATTGAGAAAACAGAAGTGTATCGTCCTTGCTAAGCCTGGTTATGCTGTTGCACCTGTCTGGAGCTGTCCTGGGGTGTTCGTGTCTAGATTCCCGTGGATTGTGGTGGACATCTAGTGTTTGATCCTATGTGGCTTGTTGGCCAGTTTGTACAACACTCTCTCCAAGTGAGAGAGGTGGTGGAAGTTGGAAGAACAGGTTGTTGGACCTGTGAGAGACTCCCTCCAAGTGAGTGAGTACGCAGAGGAAGGAGAGAACTCCTAGAAGGAACCTTGTAGCTTCCATAGAGTCTGGAGACTTCCGGTCCATCCTGTTCCTATAACCCAAGGCAAGGGAGATTAGCAGCCGAAGGACTATCCAGGTGACAGAGAAGGTGTATACTCCTGGGGTGGAATAGGCATGTGGGGAATGAGGGTTTGTGGGTAGTGAGCATGGGAGGTTCTTGGGAGAGCATCCCTTCCTCGTGGTTGTGTGTTGTTTTCCCTATAACCTCAGCCTACCCTAGGATTCCTTGTCTTGGGGTGGAGCTTAGTCCCAGCTCGGGGGTGAACCACTGTTGAGTTGATGAGCAGTGTGGTCTAAGGCTGGGAGGTTCGTGGAAGGCCTGCACTTGGTTGGTGGATTCTACCACTGTTAAAAGATAAGTATCTGATTATGTTTTAATCATGTTTTGCATGACTCTACTACTTATTTTATCATGATTTCCATTGTTTATATGAATTAGTATGAAATGCTATTGATTGTTAATTATGGCAGTAACTCATATGAATACTCTGTGTAGAATGTGTTTATTTGTTTAAATGCATGGGACTTATAATACCTGTATGAGTTATGTACAAAGTGGTGTTATAGTCTTCTTTTAATAGCGTTTAAACCTTGGTAGCCAGAAAAGGTGCGCTACAGTTTGGTATCAGAGCCAAGGTTTCGACACTAAGCCTAGATGGGCCAGTGGAGCAGTCTTTGGACCAATAATACTAGGGGAAATCGGGTCTGGAAGGCCAATTTTGGACCCTGGTTTGCTCCAAAGTGTCAAGGAGTTACTTGATGAGTTTTTAAAGCTCAGGAGGTATAGCGACATTATGAAACCACCACCAGTGTAGTATAAGTCCGCAGGGAGAGAGGACTCCACATCGGAAGTGTAGGAGCTTTAAGATATGTTCGAGAGGGAAGGTGAGCCCTCGTGACCGTTAGATCTGGAAAGTGTGCACAGGGTGTAAGCCCTTTGGAATTGCACAGGAGTGTGGAAATCGCGATACGTGAAATCCTGAATTAGATCTGGACCGTCCGATGTAAGGAGGCTATGTGTCGAAAGATTACC
>ML853226.1:18004-29771 GCA_009831015.1 Picea engelmannii | reverse complement strand
CAGAGACACTTATTAGATTTAATGCAGAAGGAGAGTAGATTTAGTGCAGGTAGATAGAACCATTAAGTTAGATTTGACAATTTAGCTTTTGAGAGGGAAAACGGGATAAAGACACCCTCCTTTTGTATTATTGTATTTTTTTATTGGACATCTGTAGGGAGATCAGCATTAGCGCTGAGGAGAAGCAAGGAGCACAGGCAGAGAACTGGTGAAGAATCCCCATGTATAGATATTGAATCAATATAGGAATCTGATTTAATTTCATGGCTGTGATTATTCTCTGTATTCTGTTAATCTTATGTTGTTGTATGCTTGCTTCTTGTTATGATTTCATGATATATGCCGCATATGTGATCTCATGGCAGATTAGAAATCTGGGGGAAAGGAGAGAATAAGTTTAGTTTGCTCCACTATTTGAACCAGGAGATTCCTGCATAGAGTGCGGTTGAATCCCTCCGCATAAAGTGCGTAGAGAAGGTTCAGTAGGAGAACTTTATTCTTGTCAGTCTAGAGTGGCGAGGTTGAGATTCAACTCATGGGTGTGATTATCCCTTATGTGTTGCTGGGGTTATGTTTCCTCATTTTCGTTTCAGGTTATATTCTCCTTTCATATGCTGTGTACGTAATTATGTGGAAGAATTAGAAGCTGAGTGCTTGGGATAATGAGTTTCAATTGTTTCTCTGCTTAAGTCAGAAAATCTCTGCATAGAGTGCAGTCGGATCCCTCCGCATAGGGTGCGTTGAGGTGGTTAAGCAGATAAACCTTTGTCCTCTTCAACTCAGAGTTGTTTTGAGTTGTTCGAGCCGTGCAGAAGAGTGCAGGTCGGATCGGAGTCTCAGGAGCAAGTCCGAGGATAGAGAGACTAGAGTTCCGTGACGGGAACCAGGCAGAGTCCGGAAGGATTTTAACCCTGGGAAACGTGGAAGTTGGCCACAGGGAGTGTTCGTAAAAGTCCTCAGAAGAAGTAGACGAAGCATTGCTCCAGAGGATGGACTCTCTTGATTTTCAGTTGCACTAGAGGAAGTTGGCAAAGTGGAGAACTCTTTGAGAGGAAGAGAATCGACGACTTAGATCGTCGTGGAGGATCACGAGATCGTGACTGGACTTGTAGGTCGAAGACAACAGTGGGATTTCGCGAAGAACGAGCTCTTGAATCCCACAGAGCGAAAACCAAGAGGATGTGAAACACTACGTCCAGGAACACCTGCATGATGAACGTCAGGACTTGGTGACGTAGACAGGGTACCTCGGGACATCGGACCTCGGGAGTCAGAAGCCTCAAGTCTTTTCTCGGGAGTAACGAGAACGCGAGACCGGGGAATTCCGAGTAATCGGTATCTCGGCCCTTCGGGTCTCGGGGATTGAGAACTCGAAGGTATAAGAGACGCTAGTCGCGAGTTGCGATAGCGCGAGGCCCCAACATACCAAAGAAAGAGTCAACTTTGACCGGGAGTTTCGCGTCTCGGGATCGGGGAATCCTGTTCTCGGTTGTGGAACTCGCGAAGTCGTGAAGTCCGGCCTTCCGAGTTCTTGGTGAAGAACCACACGGCAGTATTCCTGTGGGTAAGAAATTCCCGAGGGGAATAAAGAAGGGACTTGAACCCTTCGGGCTATAGATATTGAAGGTCCTGGTGGATGCGACAGTGTCATTGAGGGCAGGTTGCGTCAAACAATACCTGGGAGCTTGTCCCTAGACCTGAAGATAAGAATGTAATAGGTTCCAAATGGGCGTTCAAAAATAAAATGAATGAAAAAGGAAAAGTTGTTAGAAATAAAGCTAGATTGGTCTGTAAAGGGTATGCACAAGTTGAAGGTCAGGACTTTGATGAAACTTTTTCACCAGTGGCAAGATTGGAGGCCATCAAAATGTTTCTTTCTTATTCATGTCATAAGAACTTTAAAGTTTATCAGATGGATGTTAAATCAACATTTCTTAATGGAGATCTAGATGAAGAAGTATATATGGAGAAACCTGAGGGATTCTAATTGACAGATAATCCTAATTATGTTTTCAAGATGAAGAAGACCTTATATGGATTGAAACAAGCACCACGAGCTTGGTATTATAGACTGGACAAATTTTTACAAGACAAAGGGTTCAAGAAAGGTATTGTTGACAACAATCTCTATATTAAGCCTGAAGGTGATAATTTACTAGTTGTTTTGGTTTATGTAGATGATATTATTTTTGGCTGTACTAATGAATCATCTATCTAGTGGTTTTCTAACTCTATGCAAATAGAATTTGAGATGTCCATGATAGGAGAGCTGTCATATTTTCTTGGCTTACAAGTAAATCAGAGTTCTGCAGGAATATTTATCTCTCAAGAAAAATATTTGAAAGAGATGTTGAAGAAATTTAAGATGGAGGATTCCCCTCATGTTAGCACACCTATGGTGGTTGGTTGCAAGCTCAGTAAATATGATATTTCACTGGATGTTGATCAAAGGACATATCGCTCTATGATAAGCAGTCTTTTGTACATCACGACATCCCGTCCTGATATAATGCAAGATGTTGGAATGGTAGGTCGTTATCAGTCAGATCCTAAATAAAGTCACTCGGTAGCTGTCAAAAGGATATTCAAATACTTGAAGGGAACAATGACTTATGGTCTGTGGTATTCCAGAAATTAGAATTTTCAGTTAACTTCTTATTCAGATGCAGATTGGGAAAATTGTGTGGATGAAAGAAAGAGCACCAGTGGAGGTTCCTTCTTCCTGGGTGACTCATTGGTAGCATGAATTAGTAAGAAGCAGGGATCTATTTCCTTATCAACTATAGAAGCAGGGTACATTGCTGCTACTACTTGTTGCACTCTGATTTTGTGGATGATTCAAACTCTTGTAGATTTGAAGGTAAACTATACTGATCCGATTACAATTCACTGTGATAAAACTAGTTCCATTAGTGTCTCCAAGAATCTCGTTCTTCATTCCAAGACTAAGCATATCCTAATAAAATACCATTTTCTCAGAGAACAAGTCACAAACAGAGTTGTTCAGCTGAATTATATCCCTTCCATAGAACAAATAGCTGATATCTTTACTAAATCGTTAGCAGCGACCCCTTTTGGATATCTTCGTCAAAAGTTGGGGGTTATAACTTCTTTTGTCTAATCTGTTCACTTGATCAGGAGGAATACTTATTGAATATCTGTTGTATTTCTAAGTTGATCATAGTTGACAGGGGGAGTATGCATTGCAACAGCTCAGGGGGAGTGTGTTTCTTCTTTGACATTGATGTCAAAGGGGGAGAAAGTGTGGTAAATTTCAAGGATGCTACAATGGTATAGTTGCATGTTTTTCAAGGGATTGCCATCAATGCCAAAGGGGGAGATTGTTGGCATGTTTTTAGATAGAGGCAAAGTATGCATGTTTATCATTGATGGTGCATGTTTGTCATTGATGGCAAGGATCAACATGATCAGATGGCAAAGATCAGCACAATCAGTAGCATAGCGATAATGGAAAGATCAGCAGTGTAATCTCAAAAGGAGGAAAACAATCAAAGCATGACAAAGGTTTCGTTTCACATTTTCGTAGATCGGGAAATCCAAAGGAAAGAGGTTCAAACTCACGATATGTGACATCACGATAAGATATTGACCGTTGATTCAAGAAGGACACGTGGTGAAATTGCGATATTAACTGGACTGTTGGTTCCATAGGACACATGGCAAAAGATCATCATTTTTCTAACTGGAACGTCAAAGGAGTGAAGTGCTCGTTTGATTGGCGAGTGGTCATATTTCAAGATCACATCGTCGAAGGCTTAATGGAAGGAGATAATTGCTAAGTTCCATCTTGGTGTTCTCAACTTGGAGTATCAAAACTCTTCATCATAGGAATCGTGATATGCGAGATCAGGAAAAGATCTGGACTGTCAGATCACCAAGGATTGTGGACCGTTGATCAGGCATGAAGAAGGCTCGTGAAGTGGTGAAATTGTGATAATATTTGGATCGTTGATCCTAGAGGGGTGCATGGCGATAGATCATATCACAATAGAATACCTGAGATGCAAAAGTGCGAAATGCATTTTCGAATAAGGCTGTGGTCACAGCCAGTGGTTACATCCGTGGAAGATGGAGGAAGAAGCTAGTGGTGTTAAGATCCATCTCAGAGTCTCGACGATCGCGACTTGGAGCATCAATACCCTTCATCACAGGAATCGTGATATGTGAGGTAGCAATGAGATCTAGACCATCGGATCATTGGAGATCTCAACCGTTGATCAGGCTTGATGAAGCTTATATGTTCACAAAATATGAAGCGCCTTTTGGTGCAGCCTGTGGTCACGTGAGGGGAAGAAGCTAGCAGTGCTAAGCTCCATATCGGAGTATCGGGGATCGCAACTTGGAGTGTCGAGATCCTTTATCACAGGAATGCGAAGATGCGAGATCACAAAATTCAAATTCTATTTAGCGTTCGGTCACAACTAGTGGGCATATGAGATAAATGCAAAACCGTATCGATTTAATCCAACGGTGCAGGTGAATTTGAATATGATTGGAGGGCTACTGTTGCACTCCATAGTTAATTAATTAGTTACAATTCAGTTAGAAAAATAGATTCATGATTCTTGATCGGTTGGCGATTCAGTTGCTGAGGCATTTTTGCCCAAGAAGATTCGAGGTGTAACTAATGAGGCATGTGTGAATAAAAGGAGACATGAAGCGACTGTGTAAGGTTGGTTGTTCTAACCGGAAAAATGTGTTGAACAATAAGAAGAGTAAAATTAAAGGTTGCAGAGCTTGAGATAAAACTCAAAGATGAGTAACAGTTGCTGAATAGATAGAAGCAAGAGCAGAATAGCAGAGTAGAATAGCATAATAGCATGAAGCAGAGCAGAATTGCAGAACAGTTTTTGAAGAAAAGAAGAATTGTAGAAGAGAAAAGAAGGGGTAAGAATTGAGACACCTGTATTGTTTGTTTTTCAATCAGTTATTCATAAACAGGGAGGTACGGTGGTGCTAGGGAGGACCCTGGTCCTCTGATATTCGAGTTAGTTCTTGAATATTGGGAGTTGTAGCTTCCATCTAGTTGTGGCTAGAAAAACAGGGTGGCAGGGTGGTGCTTGGGAAAACATAGAGTTTTCTATATGCAAGTTGGTGCTTGTATAAGTAGAAGTAGCTGCTTCCATCCAGTCGGTGTTCGAACACTCAGGGAGTTGGTGCTTCCTTCTAGTGGGTGCTAGAGAAATCAGAGAGTTGGTGCTCTCAAACAAGTTGGAGCTTGTAAAATAGAGGTAGTAGCCTCACTTTGAGTTGGTGCTCAAACATAGATGATGTACAGAACTTAAAAGACTGCCTATCATTTTGAAGAAGAAGAGGTTTTCTCCCTTTATGGGTTTGCTCGTGAAAATTTGTCTCTATGTATATCTTATGTGTGATTGATGCTCATTATTTATGGTGTTCATATGATGTATAATATTGATGGTCACTTGATGAAAGATTAAAAATGGTTTAAAAGACTTAATATTGTTTAAGCACAGTAACAACTGATTCACCCCCCCCCCCTTTCAGTTGTCTTAGTAATTTCAACAGAATATTGAAGAGAATTCTTGAAGAAACATAACAATGGGCTAGACCTCATGCCTGGATATTTGGAGAATCCTGCATCTATCCTAGAAGACATAACCAAAGTCTAGGCTGAGTCTTTTAAAAACCCCTATTGAGAAATTGCATGGCTATTTAATAGGTTGACAGGGCAAGAAAGCATTGCTTATATCTCTTGCATGATTTTATATATTCTGTATTTTACAGTGAAAGAATATGCCATTTTTGATTGGGAAAAACTGATTTCTATCGAAATATCGTCCCATTTATCACACTATAAAAAGGACAGAAAATTATTTATGGCCTCTTATCTGATATTTTTCTATTGTGCATTGTTGTCAATTCCCAAAATTAACTCTAAGTAAGAGGGTGAATTTCTTAATAGATCTAGTTACCTTTTGGTATCAAGCACTATGGAGACATAAGACCCCTCTATTTTTCTATGAAGTTTATAATAATTTTGTTTCAGTCTTCAAAAGGCTATTGTTGGGTGAAAAAACTTCAAGGATATCTGACTAAACTACCATATTTTTGGAGAAAAAAGGAACAATAGAACAAATGGAGAATCATAGCATCATAAGGATATTTTGTTCGAAAGAGAATGCTTCTTTTCTCCCATATCATGTATTTGAAAAACTATTTATTACAGAAGTGGCAAGGAAATATAACTTATGGCTACATTTTTTCCATGAAAAAAGGAAAAAGCATTTTATTCCCCTGCCATGGAATATTGGAGAGTTCATGTTCATAAATATAAATAAAATTGACGAATTTGAAAATCATTTCAATAATGTGAATTTAAAGTATGCTGAAAAGATCAAAGGTTTTGATCCGAACAAAGTCTTTGTGGGACATATTCTTTTAGTGGGTTTTAGTAAATATTTCCTACATACTATCTTTAATGAAGAAGAAGAAGGTAATAGACAAAGCACTCCTGTACATGATGCCAGTGATCTATAAACATTACTCAGTAGTAATTATTTTATAAGAAAAGAGGAAAAGGTCCCAATGAAAGAAGCACTCAATCTCCAGTCGTTACTCCCAAGAATACTACATCCCAAGGAAACGCTCCAACGACCCACCCAGTTAAAAAGGTTTTCAACACTATTTCAAGTGGAGGGGGATAGAAAAATCCTCCCCCTGGAAAATTGAGAGTTCACACAAGCTCCCTGTGAGAAAGAAAAGGAAAAATTTAGTGGAAGAGGAAGAAAATAATCTTATAAAAAATGTCATCCAAATATTTTCTTTGGAGGACATGGAACTAGAAGTAGATATTGAGAAAATATTTCCTGCAATGGAACAACCATAAAATATGGCTCAACAAAATTATTTATTGGAAGTCGTTGGAAATGAGGCCTTTAGTGAAGAAGAATCCTTCACTTTCAAAAGTTTTTTTTTTTTTATAAAGAGTCTAAAACATTGATTGTAGAAATAAGTGATCAAAATAATAAAAAGGAAAAGTCCCACTCAGAGGTTTACCTGAAGGACATGCGAATGTCCGAAATTTACAAAATCCACAGGGAAACTGAGGATTCTCTTGACAATTCTATTGATGGTTTAAAAGCTAAAAATGCTAAATTAAAGGAAAGGATCAGAGAATTGGAAGCTGCCTTGATGTCTCTTCCAATACCGACAAGTCCTTTGTCAATGGTTAAACCATATACACCCACTATTAAGTTAAAAGGATATTCTAGTTTACTAACAATAATCTGAAGTTATGTAGAGAAAAACATTAAAAAGAGAATGTCACTAATAACAAAAGCATGGGAGGTATAAAAAAATATTGTTTCTTTTGGTTCAAGGGAACATTCTTTTCATGAGTATCTCCAAGATGATTTAAATAATGAAGAAGGATTCTACTCTGATGTTGTTGTGCCATTTGGGATAAAAGTCTCAAATATGACATAATTGAAAATAAGAGAAGAGGATATGCCTTCTTCGAGTCGAATTAAATAGTTGAATTCATGTTGGAAAGAAAAGATCAAGAATTTGAATAACATTGTCCAAGCATGCAGCGAAGCCATACTAAAAAGAGAAGAATTGTTCAAAAATACTCACAGAGATAGATCTGTCAGGAAGCATTGATGAGGTACAAGATCCTAAGTTAATTCTCAATTCAATGTTTATGAAAAAGAAACAATTTGATGAACAAGTGGAGATATTAAAGGGATTATTGGCTAAGAAATTTTATGGCATAATTGAATATAATAAAGAAGAGATAGATAATTGGTTGGTTGATTATTTTGTGAAAAATCAAGATATTAACGAGGAAATGCATGGAATTTCTCATGACTTAAGAGATTTGGAAGGAGAATGATTCAATATCAAAATCAGGCATGAAATAAATGTTGCACCAATGAAAAATTACATTGAAGATTGATTTAAAAAGGAAATTGATAAATTAATTAAAGAAGGCCAAGAAGCCGCAGTTGAGATGCTTCCTATAGCCGTTAATGAAGAAAATAAAACAACAACAACAAAAAAATAAATGAAGGAGAGAAACCATCATACTAAGTTTATGTTGATCGCATCTTGCTTTCTTTATCATTTTTTCATACAATTACTCCACTTCTTTGACTATAAGGGTTTAACTAAAATCTGATAACTCCTTCATGTATTCTTTCCAAGTCTTGCTACTTTGTCATCACCCACCATATTCTCTCCACAACTTGCTTCTTGTTTATATTTGTTTTATGGTCCGCTGGAGCCCCAATCCTAGTCCTAAGGACAAACACACTTAAATTCAAGGCTTTGTAACAGACTTTATATTTCTCATAAATCCCAAGAGAACTATTTCGGGATCAGTTTTGATGGTGTTTTATAACTCTGAGTTTTGAGTATAAAATATTTGAGACTCATCTATCATTTTATTTATTTGAGCTCCACATGTGTTTACTCTATTAAAGTTCTCTTATGCATACAAAACTTGTTCTTTTATTTTATGTGATCATAAATATTTATTTTAACTATGATGGATGTGAGGAAATTTTACTTATCTTTTTCAAATATGTGATGTGTGAGGTTCCTGGTCATCTCTCAGGAACTCTCTTTAAAAAAAAAAAAAATTATTTTATTTTACTGCAATCTTTATATTTGTTTGAATATCACGATGAACTTTCTCAAAGTTCTATATTATTTTGAAAATCTAGAATTCAAAGAATATATTGAAACGGAGAGGAGTACCACCTCTATAAAAATGCAGGGGGATTTGTATCCTCGTGAGGTTGTCATTTTTTTCCTAATGGATTTAAACGTCAATAGAAATCTACAATATTGATTCTTACAGTGAAAAGAAATGGCGAGTAGTTCAAAAATATAGATCGACAAATTTAATGGGAAAATTTTTGAGATGTGGAAGCTCAAGATGGAAATTTGTTGGTGGAAAAAGATAAATGGATCACTTCAGATATAGGTATTGCACCTACATGGATGTCAACAAAATACTAGGCAAAGTTGGATCAGAAGGTGAAGAGAAAAATTCAGTTGTGTCTCTCAGATTCATTATTATTGAATGTTTCAAAGGAAGCTACAACCAAGGAATTATGGGATAAGTTAGGGGATTTGTATCAGTCTAAGTCCCTGGTAAAACAAATGTTCATGTAGAAGAAGCTATACAACCTAAGTATGTAGAGCATATGAATGCCTTCAATAATGTGGTAAGTTAATTATTGTCTATTTATATTAAGATTTATGATGAAGATAAGTGTATACATTTATTTTGTTCTTTACCAGACTCATGTGATAGTTTGGTTGTGGACATAGATAGTAATTCAACTACTTTAACTTTCAATGATGTGGTATCATCCTTGTTGTCAGAGGAGATGAGGTGGAAAAATATGGAAAAACAGAGCACAAATGACTTGTTTGCAAGAGGACGCTCCGAGGAAATAAATAGATCTAAGTCCTCAAGTGGGAGATCTAAATATAGGGGAATATCTAAATCTCCCAAAAAACATGTAAAGGTATGTTGGAGATGTGAAAAAGAATGGGACTACAATAAACAATGTAGACCCAAAAGAGTTGATAGAGGGAAGGTATCTGAAGATGCTCCTTGTACAAAAGCAAAAACTTTTGCTGACATAGGAGGGGATGTGTACTTGTATTTTTCAAGAACACACGTAGATCATGAGGCATAGGTGGTTGAATTAGGTGTATCCTTTTGTATGAATCCCCATAGGGAGTGGTTCTGTGAATATGGAAGGTATGATGGAGGTGATTTTTTCTTGGGATATGAATCAACAACCAAAATCATAGGAAAATGAAAAGTCAAGTTAAATATCATGGATGGAAGGATTATAACACTTCCTGATGCTACGCACATCCCAAGATTTGCTAGAAATTTGGTTTTTGTAAGAAAGATGGACAATGAAAGTGTAAAAATAGTGTTTGAAAAGGGAACTTGCAGGATGGTTCGAGGAGCAATGGTGTTGTTGAAGGGAGTTCAATTTGGAACTCTGTATAATATGTAGGGAAGAACTATTAGTGATGGGTTCAATAGTTATGTTGTTCACGATATTGGAGCTAAAGAAGAAAAAAATCCTACAGTCTATGGAGAAAATAATATGTTGTGGCATCAAATACTAGGGCATATTGGAGAGAATATCCTTGAAGTACTACATAGTAAAGTTATTTTTGAATATATGGCCAATTTCTCTTTGTATTTTTATTTCTGTGAACATTATTTATATGGGAAGTAGAATAAGGTAACATTCACCTCTAGTGCAATGAGGGTAGAGGGAATTTTATAGTTGGTGCACAATGATGTTTTTGGACCTGTGTCACTTCCATCACTGGGAAAACATGTGTACTATGTCTCATTTATACATGAATTCTAGAGGAATTCATGGATTTGTTTCCTCGGGAAGAAATATGAAGTCTTTGAAAACTTCAAATATTTTAAGCTCTCGTGGAGAATCGGACAAAAAAGATAATTAAGGTGTTGAGGATGGATAATGGTGGAGAATTCTATGGAAATGAATTCAAATCATTTTGTAAGAAGTGTGGTATAGCAAGGAATAAGAATACTCCATACACACTTCCGTAGAATGGAGTTGCAGAAAGTATGAACATGACGCTGATGGAAAAAGCAATGAGCATGCTCAGTGGTTCCAGGTTAGGAAAATAATTATGGGAAGAGGCAATGGGTACTACACATTTTTTATGATCCAATGCCTTAAAAATGATAAAAAAATTAATGAATTTAGTCCACTTCGAGGGCGAAACCTCCTTTTACAAATTAACCAATTCACAACACAATATGAGATGACATAAGATCATCCTAAGACTAGGTCTCCTTGATATATATATATATATATATATATATATATATATATATATATATATATATATATATATATGAGAGAGAGAGAGAGAAAGGGGTAAAATTATTATAAAAGGGTGCAATGAAGGGTTCTATCCAACCTACACATATAACACTAGAAATGTAATAATTCAACATCTACGGCTTAATAAGGGGTTTTTAACATAACATGGGTAATTTTATAGGGATTAACATGCCCCTCCCCTTAAAAAACGTGTTGTACACTTGACTAACCATAGCTTCTTATGCAAGAAGAATTCATCTTCCCATGTCACCTCTTCCCGTAGTAGGTTCTTCCATTTAATGAGGTACTTTGTAATTGCTTAATTTATTAGCTCCTTAATTCTTGGTTCAATGATTTTTTCTGGATCTAGTACGATTTCCCATTCTTCATTGATCTCTAGTAAAAGAGTTTAGAATGGGATATTGTTTCTGATGACCTTCTTTAAGAAAGAAACATGGAAAACTAGATGTACACATGAAGATGGAGGCAACTCTGATTTGTAATTCATGCTTCTAATCCTTTCAAAAACCTTATAGGGGTCATAATATCTGGGTGCTAATTTATTTTCCTTCTTTTGTTTCGTTAGGGACATCTATTTGTATGTTTGTAGCCTCAAAAACACCCAATCCCCCACTTAAAATTCCCTTTCATTGCAATGTTGATCTGTTTATTGTTTCATCCTATTTTATTCCACAACCAAGTTGTCCTTCAATAGTTTGAGAAACTCTTGTTGATTCCCTATGTGGTCCTCCAATACTTGAACCTTTGTATTCCCTTTCAAGGCTGATGTAATGGATGGAGAATGATATCCATAAATTTCCATAAATGGGGACAATTTTTATTCAGTATGGAAGGATGTTTTGTACCACCATTCCGCCAAG
>ML853226.1:0-12769 GCA_009831015.1 Picea engelmannii | reverse complement strand
CGACAATCTTTTCATATTTAGAGAGTTTGAAAAGAGCTTAAAGGGAACTCCAGGGGGTTCCTTTTTCATATAACCTTTATGAGTCTGAAAAAGTGATAAAAGTATACTCAGTTACATTCTCGTTGATTTATGAGCACGAGAAAGAACAAATACTGAGCTTGGTAACTTATTCTCATGTATTTACGAGCATGAGAAAGAACAAAGACTAAGCTCAGGATTGTTTTCATTTTTTACGCCATCTTTAAAACAAAACAAAACTATGTTGGGGATAGATTTTATTTTTACACAAGATTAAAAACTAAAAAAAAATATGCTTGGGCCTGGTTTTATTTTTACACAAGCTTGAACCAGAGGAAACTATGCTTGAGGTAGGTGGTTTCATTTTTACACAATATTGAACAATAGAAAACTATGCTTGAACTTCCCAAAAAATAACAAAGGTATGGTTGGTACTTAGCCCCCAGTTTGAGAAGCAAGCGACTCAACTTCAACATGAAGTTCGGAGGCTGAAAGCATTGCCCCCCCAAGATTCATTTCATCCAACTGCAAAGGCGGAGGAAAGGAAGCTTCAAATACTAGACATAGGAATCGAATCAACAGAGAGAGGGAATAAATCTATTTCATTTTTTAACGAGCTTGCCACAGAGGAGAAAAACTATGCTTGAGAATCCAGGTTCAATCCCTAGACCTCTGTTTCATTTTTTAACGAGCTTGACACAGAAACATGAACTATGCTCATAACCTCTGTTTCATTTTTTAACGAGGTTTCCACAGAGACGTAAATAATATCCTCATGATTGGTTTAATTTTTTAACGAGATTGAAATAAGAAAAAAATTCTCAAAGATGGTTTCATTTTTTTAA
This sequence comes from Picea engelmannii, assembly GCA_009831015.1. NCBI lineage: Eukaryota > Viridiplantae > Streptophyta > Pinopsida > Pinales > Pinaceae > Picea > Picea engelmannii. The sequence continues at coordinate 11,906 of ML853226.1, read as the reverse complement.
CGATCTTAAGAGCAGAAAAGCATGCTCAAAGCTGGTTTCATTTTTTAACGAGCTTTAAATCAGAAAATCATGCTAGAATAAAATGGTTTGATGGGTGATTTGGGGGGCTCTCTATGTGATCATGGCTTCCAAGAGGGCAATGCTCCGGAAGGAAACCATGTCACGAGACAAAGCTCGGTCATGGCTTCTAAGAGATATTCATTTGACAAAAGAGACACACTCTGGAAGGAACACATGTCGAGGGTTGTGAGAAGGGTAAGGAGGTCAGTCTCCAATAGCCCTACCGAAGAGGTCACCATGTCAAATACTAGATCCAAGTCATTGTCATCGGCAGTGGAAGGCATGGGAGACAATGCCACATAATTTACCTGTGGCAGGGGTGATACTGTATGCATATAAGAACCATTTAGGGAGGTAATCCAATCAAGACTGATGAATGAAAGTTGATCAATGGTCACCATTCTTCCATCATGAGGGAAATATATCACACGAAAAAGAGTGGACATAATAGCTTTCATGGCATAGACATAATCTTTCCCAAGGAGTAAATAGAAATCCAAAGGGTCTTGGACTACCATGACATCAATAAAGAGAATTTTCCCTCCCAAAGTCATAGGAAACTGAGGAAGGGTCCCTAAAGGTTGTTTGGTTCTTCTGTTAAAAGATAACAAATTTTGCATAACCGGGGAAAGCTGTGGACAATCCAAAGCTTGCCAAGAAAAAGAGGACAAAATGTTAACAGACGCACATTCATCTATCAACGTCTGAGGAATGTCCCGACCAAAAACTTGCACTGTAATATGGAAAGGAATGTGAGAGGGAAGATGAGGTCCATTTAGCACACCCCAATTAAAACAGATGGCCTCATTACTTGGAGGAGGTTCCATGGGAGAAGGAGGAATACCCCTCGGCATGGTAGAGTCTGTATCAACGAGAAAAATGTGGGAAATATTGAGCTTACTCTTTAGAGGGACAGTAGGATCGACCGATGACAAGATCGTATTGACCACTTGGGTTACATTCTCTAAGGGGAGAATGGGGTCGATGCTTAGAAAAGGATCGACCTCTTGGGTTTCACTCTCTAATAGGAGAGTGGGATTGACCGAGGATGGGATTGGATCAACCACTTGGTATACTGGTTCAACCAAGGATGTGACCAGATTGACCACTTGATCAACCGGACTGACCGATGGGGGAACCATATTGATCATTCCATCAACTACAGGTGGGTTGAGAGAAAGCCTGTGATAAGCAGCTGGAATTTGGGGCTGTGAAACAATCATGTCTTCCAGTAATTTCAAGGCTTCGTCCATACAAGGGAAAATGTGAGTTAGGTGTCTCCCTTTGCATAACATACATGGGAACTTGACTTGACTTTTCTTCTTCCCAAGGGTATTTTGACTAGTTGACGGGAGGTCATCAACATGTTGTCCAGAGGCTGATGACATGGGTTGGTGAGGGTGTGTAGACCATGCTTGTATAACCTTGGATAGACCAGGGAAATCCTTAAGAATATGGCTGCCCTTACAAAACCTGCAAGGGTACTTGGGCTTATGGGTTGTTTGGGTGATCTTGACATCATCAACACTCCCATAATGATGAACAGTAACTGGTTGTTTTCCAACATGTCTGGAAGTAGTTGGAAGTTTGGATCCTTTCTTATTTTTCTTATTCTTATTCTTCCTTTTCTTCTTCTTCTTATTCACCGAGTTACTAGCTTGAGAGATTTCACTCGGTGAAGAAGATGAAATGGAAGAAGACCTTGCAAGTGAAGAAGGCGAAGAATATCTTACTAGAGAAGATGGTGAAGGATCAACATGAGGTTGATGTTATCGGGGGGAAGTTCTTATGACTGAAGCACTTATTGCATTTGGTATTACCTGAGTGGAAAAAAACCACACCAACAATCCAATAGTGAGACCTGGAAGGCTCAAAGTAGCGATGTGAGGAGGACCAATGTTTTCGTAAGAAGGAAAAACAAAAGGTTCCCCTGGAGCAGGGGTTCCTTCATTGGTCATTTCGAGAATTATCACCATTTAAAACAAAAATCCAATCTAGATTCTACCAAGGAAAACAAACAACACATGCTAAAAATCTAGTAAGCAAGCAAGCAAACAAACAAAACCTTCTTACAATGAACCCACTAGTTGGTGATGAAATCCAATGGATGGCCAACACAATATAAGGCTTAAGGACTACAAAACTGGCCGACACAATAGAAGGCTTTCTAGTTTAGACTTCTCTTCGAACATATTGATGACATGACAAATGTCTCAAAAAAAATGACTCAACAACAGGGATCATAGACCAATTTGTAATCTTAAAGGAGTATGATCAAGAGACAAGTGGATTTCCAGCCTAGACACAAAGCGAGTGAAAGGGTGTCATGTTCAAAAGTGACTCTTCCATGGAATATAGGTTTAGACACATTTCTTTCCCAATTTTTACCCCACCATTTCTGGCGATTACCTCTTTATTTTTACGCAAGCTTGAGGAGGATAACATATGCTTGTAAATGTAATTTCATCCTTCGGATGAGTCCCTCGAAGTATGTTTAATGAACCCTATTAAGGAGTGGTTCGGTTTCATATGGGCCTTTCGATGTTTGTTTAACGAGTCCAAAGAAGGAAAACTCAGGGGTTTTTCATGTTTATAGAGTTTAAAAAACACTTAAAGAGAACTCTCTCAGTTCCTTTGAGAAGCTAGTGACTCAACTTCAACATGAAATCCAGAGGCTAAAAGAATTTCCCCCCAATCTTGGTTTCGTCCAACTACAAAGGCGGAGGAAATGAAGCTTCAATTACTAGATACCCAGTATGGTCGCCAATTTTGTTATCGGGTAAATCAGTGAATGTGGACATAGACTAATCCCCCTAGATCCACCTAGATCTAGAACAAAACATGACAGGACATGGTGCTTTCCCTAGGCTCTAATCATCAAATTTACTACCAAACAAAAGACGATAGACATACCTTTAAATGTCACTTCCTTATGTCTTTGTTATTCCTGTTTCGCTCTGGTGCTCTTGTGATATTGATCCTGCAGTGAGACAAAAACCAACCAAAGTGAAGGCAGAGAGAGTATATTCAATGACAACCTATGCATATGATAAAGGAATTATGCAATAAAATAAAGATAATTCTATGGGAAAGAAGTATGCCACTGTATTATATTAAATACTAGGAAGAGAGATTAAAACCAGATGCCTTGATGTTGTAAGGTTCCTTCCAATAGTTCCTTTCTTCCCCCACACTTCTTGCTCCAAGGATTATGAGACCAGGGATCTGATAGATACTCACAATCTATCTTAACAAAGAAAAACTCAAAGCCAATCTAACCAAGATAACATTCTCAAGCCAAATTCAACTCAAACCCTCATCAAGCTAACTTTCTCCATGAGATCTCCTTTCCTTTTATACGCTGAAGATGATAAGGTGAGGAGGTTAGGATGATCCCACTAAATCATGAAAGTGAGTAAGATCCAAACCATTCGGAGTCCACCTCACCATAGAAGCTTCTCCTTCTAGAATCATCGAGAAAATGCTCATTTTTCCCATGTACGAAGGCCGTCGTGATCTATCTATAGTGTAGCCTGTGGAAACTCTCTTCCCTAGCTATAGTGCAGCTTGCGGAAATCAGGCATTTCTGCACCCTAGCTATGGTGCAACCCACGAAAATCCTCCAAAATAGGGTTTTTACAGAGGAAAACACAACTTCTTCTCTCAAGGAAAGTTCTTCTCCCTTCTTTCTTTAAGAATTCAGGCCACTGACCCCTCTGAAGGAAACATATAGGTTTACATCATTAACAGTCATAAGGGTGACGAAAATAATGTGTAACAATGATACTTGACTTCTCAGCCGTGGAAACCATCCTAGAATAATATTCATTATTCCATATTTCCAACAAATCCTTGTGAGTGGAATTTGGAGGTCTGGATCTCAACTTGTAGCCTAAGGGAGTCAAGGTTCCAAATAGTTTTGCTAGGAATCCATGAAAAGAGAGCTAACTACTATTTTACTTTCTAGAAATATAATGGAAAAATTCAGTCATTGAAGCATGTCCCATTTGTTAGAAAAATAGGATGACAGAGCGATAAAATAAAACAAAAGTGGAAATAAAAAATATAAGATGCACAATACAATAGAGACACAAATATACGTGGTTCACCGAGTGTGGGATACATCCACCATAGAAATCGCTAGGTCCTTCATTTATTATTATTATCCAACAAATGAAGGGATACAACCTATAGAATACCCACTATAAATTCCTCTTCTTTCTCTCACAATATCCTCTCTTAGAATACAGTATTTACTCACCTACACAACCACAATACAATTCCCTCATAAAAGAGGGTTTCCTTCTAGGGAAAATACCCTAACATAACTTCTACCATCAGATCTACGACCTTATAATGAACGATCAATATTGACTAAAACATTACAATATTTTACAAGGAAATTTTCCCAAAAAATTATCTTCAGGGGCATTGCCCAAAAACCCCGTTAGTGGGGGGGGGGATCCAAAATTTCTCACCCCCCCTGGTGAGAGATGTGGGGGGGAAATCCCCCCCATGAGGTAATGGGGTCCAAATGCGGTTGAAAAAATGCCTCTGAATTAGGAAGATAATCAAGCTCCACAACCAAAACCATTTCCTTCCTTGTCAAATTACCTTTCCAACAAGGTATGGTTTTCTAAAAATAGACTTTTGGATCAAGAGTTATGATCTCCATAAGATGGAGACTCAACCACCGTCAATTTGGTTCATGGGAAAATATTTTCCTATGATTTGATTTCACCTTTCTTAATCCCACATGCATTGTGGGAGGTGAAGAACTAATTTTTATAATGAATATGCCTCCCTTGTCATTCATGTGTGAAATAAAGGAACTTATGGAATACTTAGTGTAGTTTTCGTGCCTTAGAAAAATTCATGCCTTGGTAATATTTTGGTCTCCCAGTCACTGCCCAATCATCGCCCAATCAACCTGTGAATCAATGACATGTCATGTCCATGTTTCAACCAATGGTATAACCATCTCACTTCCACATGTCACCCAGGGATAGGTCCACGTCATTTCCACATGTCCCAATATAGTAGGTCCAAAAAAGGGGGAAGAAACTTAAGATAGGAAATAATATTAAAAAAAATTAAAATGAAGGGTTTGTGGAGTTACAGGAATGCAAAGGTAAAGGAGGTAGGTTAGGGTATACAAATTGGTAAAAATGACTAAGTATGGGATGAAAAAGGGGAATGAAGAGTGCATAAAAGGAGGTAGGTGAGGGGATAAAAATTGGTAAAAATGACTAAGTATGAGGTGAAAAAAGGGAATGAAGAGTGCATAAAAGGAGGTAGGTGAGGGGATAAAAATTGGTAAAAATGACTAAGTATGAGGAGTAAAAATGGAAATGGATACTGAATTATGGTGAAGGCAGGATTGTGAACGCAAGACACAAGTGATGGGGATATGAAAACTATGAAAGGGACTTACTCCTGCATCCGCAATGTGAAAAATAAACTAAGTATAGGACGCAGGACACACGACATGAGATAAAAATCATTAAAAAGACTAAGCAAGAGGAAAATATATGGATGTAGGTCACGCGGAATAGGAGTAGGTTTGTCTCCGACAATGCATTAAAAAATTAACTAAGTATAGAACTCAATAAAAACATAGTGTACAATCCAGTAAAACAGATAAGTCATGAAGGGTACAAATTGGGTAACGCGGAAGATAGAGGTGTAATTTGAGGGTAGTGTGATTGTGGGTCTGTGTACGTGGGGAAATACAGGTCTGGAACATGTTGGACTCTCACATAGCTACTCTTGAAAGGCATAAAAATGACTAAGTGTAGAAAGAGTAAAACGTGGTAAGTCATGAAAAATGACTAAGTGTTAGGGAGGTAAGCAGTAGGGTTACATGAAAGTAAGGAAATGGAAATAAAATATGAAGTGTAGAAAATGGAAAAAAGGAAATAGGAAAAGTAAAATGGTAAATGGTAAATGGTAAATGGAAAATAATAATGAAAATAAATAAGTGGAAATGAAAAATGAAATGAATTATGAAAATGAATGTGGAAATGACTAATGAAAATGGAAATGTAGAAATGATGAAGTATGGAAATGGTGTGGATTATTGGAAAAAAGTATAAGTATGGAGAGTAGTGAGGAATGAGAGTAGAGTGAAAGAAGGAAAAATGGCCAAGTATAAAGTGTGGAGAGTGGAGAATAAGGAAATTGAAAAAATGGCCAAGTATGGGGCAACAATATGTGGGAGAAAAATGACACATCTTGGGCATATGAGCCCCATTTTCAATTCCATAAAGTGATGAACAAAGTTGCCACATAGGGATATTTAGTGAAAATATTGGCATACATATTTTCATTCTTTTATTATATCTTATTTTGTTTTCTTCTCTTTTGTTTCAAAGAGAAACTACCCCCCTTAGACTTTCGTGATGAGGAAATGGAGAATTGAAGCTTATTGGAAACTTGCTGGGTCTTCATGATCAACATATGAGGGTTATTTGACACTTTCCATTTTATTTTTTTTAGTCTTCATTTGAAAGAAACATAGTGTTGTGTTGGTTTTGTCACTTGGGTGAGCAAAACAACAACACTTGCATGTCTAGATGAGCCTACTAGACAAGACAAAATCTTTGTGAGTGGGTTAGACAATCCAAACACATATGAAAACAAAGAAATAAACTAAAGTAACTAAGAAATAAATGTTAGAAAGCATGAGAAACTTAGAACCATGAAAATCAAACAATGACCAACATAGTGCTACCAATGGATCAATAGATTAGTAGGAAAAACATTTTAGTGAAAGTTTAGGGACTTATGAGTCTCCTCTTCCTCCTTGGGAGGGCTCTTGAGTTCCCTAATTGAGAACTATTCATACAATGGAAGAAATGACAAATGGTGAAGAACGACAATGCCTATTCCCTCAAGAGGTGAGTGGAATGGCCTATTGCAATGGTGCTTGAAGGATTCCAACAAAAATAAGGATTCCCAAGGAAGAACTCTTGCAGCATAACAATACTATGAAGATCTTGGTTTCTTAGCACACCCATGGCTCTTATTTATAGAATTCATACATGGAAAAATCTAATTGGTTCATAGTGTGAACAAGGGGGATTTTAATGCACCCTCTATCCCTTCACCAGCTCCCAAGATAGATTTAGTTCAGATATGATTGTCAAATTGTGTTGGGGATCAAACCATAAGTGGTTGAGGGGACGACAAGATCCATAAATGTGTCGTTCATAGAAGTGTGTGAATTTTATCCTACACAATCATGCATTTTACACATTATGTGCTTTGAGGGATGTGTTGGCCCATGCATACTGCGCATTGTGCACACGCTTCCTTTGGTGAATCTGCACATTTCAATTTTTGACCCAATTGTATAGTTTTTTTCCTTTTGAATTCCTTTTGGTGTTGTAGGTGGACTAATTTCTGCTATCAATGATGTGTTTCTTTAACCATTTGCGTGCAATTTTGCAGACTCTTTTTCATTGATAACATATGTGCCCTGATGTGTGAGGTTATGAGCATACGTATAGTTGAAATACATCAATGTTTCTTTTGCTGAGAGTGCCATTGTAATGAAGAGTGAAGAGAGGAACTAAAAGAGTGATCCACCGGAGGGAGAGGGAAAAATGTGGGGCCCAAACCTTTCTCTAGGGAGAAAAAATAAAATCTGTGTACAAATGAGGTGGGCATGCCCCATGCTCATGTCATGAGACAAAAATGTGAGACTATAACTGAAGATGTGTGTTGATGTAGATAACTGCAACACCCTTGGGGGTGGTTGATAACGATAGATGAAAGTTCTAACTGGTGAACAAACTCTGAAATGAGGCAAGGCCAACTGTGAGAATTGTCGATGACTCATAGGCATTGATGGCCTAATGAATTCAGAGGTATTCAGCTGGTATGCAATAACTGCAATAGTCGCATAGTAATACCCACTATAACATGAGAGTTTGTTGAAGAAGAATTTTATAGGGGTCAACAGAATCAAAGAGCAATGATGATTCTCTCTGTTTCGTTTGAGACTCCTCATTGTAAAGGTAATGAGATTCAAGATATTGGCGCCCTTCTGGAAACTATGTCGATGTTGATAGAAAGGGAGACACAACTCCAAGAAGCAAAGGAATTCATGAAATACACTGAGATGATATTAGGTATTAATGGGTAACATGAACGAAGCCAAGATTCTAGGATACTCAAGACTTCCCTTGGTTGGGGAATTTGGAAGGCTGATTGCCATCAACCATAAAACTAGATCTAGTGTCAGGTAGATGACTAGATACGAGGTTAAACTGTGCCAGAGGCTAACAAAGTGGACAAAATCATAGATCATGGGTATATGGACTTGGGATACTCGAGGTTCACGAACGATGTTGGTATGAAAAGAGAGTGGATTCCTGAACCAAGGGTGGCATGGTTTTCTTTTCCAGAAAAAAGAAGGCCATCAAGGGTGACGACAAAAAAGCTAAGTATATGCTGGAAACAAATACTTTTTACAATTACCAAAGAAATAAAGAATAAGTTGGGTTGAGTTTACAGATAAAGAAACAAGTGCCCTAGTGAAAGATGGCTTGGCCTATTAGGGCGCAATTTGGAGAAAGGAAATTGGTGGAGGCCCAATGTGTGGGTTTCTATATTAGGTAAATGGATGGAGGACAATCTGTAGATGGGAAAAATGATGGTGGATGAGATGGAGGGATAATGATACTATGGAGATGCAGTTAAGAAAACTGAGATGATATGACCTGGGAGTCCATTGGGAAGGTTAGCAATATGATGAGAATAATTATGGTGTTCATTATCGGAAGTGCATAAGACTATCAGGACTCTCGTCCATAGGGGGTGAAATCAACATGAGTATCAAGTTTCCAAAGGGAACTATGAATGGGAAAAATCATGTGGGGGAGAGTGATACTGGATGACAGTACCCAAATGAGACAAATGTAAAGGTACTACAGAGCCAGATGTAAGGAACCTAAAGGTAAATGTCAAAGGGTATGATTGGGATGTGTAATTGATTTGTAGAGGGAATAATTACATGCCAGTGTCGAACATATACCTGAAGGGGATGTAAGCTTGCAGAACAAGTACCTTCACACATGAAAACCAAATACCTGACGTGAACACTATCTGATGATAAAGAACATATAACAACTATTTGATAAAATTGAACATGAGCATGCATACCTAAACGTGACGTGAAAAAATTCCCCTACGGGACCAAGTGCAGATGATGAACCAGGGAATGTGAATGTGTAGATGGTGAGACCAGGATCCCATGGCCTATAGGTTGCTCAAGTTATTTTACTTCCCTCTGATACAGTCACATGAGTTCCTACTTTAGTATCTTATTAGGATGTGGAGAACTGATTTGCAATGCTTCATAGTGAGAGGTGAGCAACTGACATTCTCAACCACCGAGGATGTGTATTTTCTGACAGGTCTCCCATTACATGGGATGGCCCTTCCTATCGATCCCCAGCTACCAGGGGAGGATCGAGTGGGTGAATTGGAGGCTCACCATTGTACTCGGCCGAACCATATGTCAGGTTCAATCATCCGTATTGAGGCTATTGAAGACCTCTTGACGGAGTGCATTGTTGTGATGGTGGTGAGGATCTACAAATCCTTGGGGACTCAGTGGATCACTAGAAGTTAGATGAGGATAGTGGAGTGGGTCCTAGATTGGGACATTTTTTCATGGGGTGTTCTTTTTCACACCAATTTGATGGAATAGGTTAACCGGTATTGGAGAGCTGACTCTAGTGATTTCGTGTTCAGGTCCATTCTGGTGGTTTGGTTTCTTGAGAGGGTGCCTCTATTGCACTCGAGGATCTTTCTCAAGCCCATGGGGCAACGAGAGCCATGTTTGATGTGGTGGGCCCATGTGTTGGTCCAATATGGAGGTGGGGAGGGTGGCCACTATTTCATGGCCAAGATGGCTCGGGTGTGGTGATATATGCCACAGGTGATTTTAAGGTTGCCATACACGGGTATGGACTACTTCCATGACCCAGACATGATGGTACCTCCTAGGGAAGAATGGGATCCACGAGGTATGATTTTGTATTATGTTTTTATGTTTTATGATTTCGATAGATATAATTGATGATATGTGTATATATGGATGCTGACACTATCTCTAGTGTTGTTTTGTAGATGTGGTACCTATAGGTCGAGAGGCAAAGGTGGTCAGGGAGCCGGCTCGCGAGGGACTAGTGCGACCGACACCTGTAGAGCTGAGGGTGGGACAGAGGTGATGATGAGATGACGTTGGTGCTGGACCAACACATGAGCCACAGGTAGAGTCCAGAGTGATGCTGGAGGAATTGCGCCGATGCTTCGAGTTGGTTTTACAAGGTGTACCTCAGGGCATGTGGGCCCATATCTAGTACGAGGAGGTCCTAGAGTAGTGCATGGGTGTACTATCAGAGTGGCAGACCCTGATCCGTCGAGTGGTAGTGGCAGGAGAAACGATGATTAGTCGGCTGCCTTCTTGACCTGGAGGGCCCCTATCTAGTGGGGCACCTCTAGCTGAAAGAGGGCCTGGGGGGGAGCTCTGGGGGTACCATGGGTGTCAAGTTTTGTATATGCGAGCTTGGGAGCCCATTTTTGTATAGGGTAGTTGATACCCATTTTGTACTCATAGGGGTGGGGGGGGGGATTCATGAGCCTACATGCAATTTGGACATGTATATTTTTGTAAACACTTTATGACATTTGATTATATATATATATATATATTTTGGACCATTCATGTCTCTATGTGTTATGTTTTTAATGTATGATGTATTTTCCATGTGTTGTGACAAATGTATGATGCTTATGTATAAAATGATGTTTTAATGTGATAAATTACAATCAAATACTAGGTTAGCCATGTGATATGCTACTTGATTAAGTTGTCTTGGAATATGTGTAAATGTGATTGAATCAAAGTTGTTACATAAGAGTCTAACTTGCAGGTATTTGCGAAAGATTCAAGGATCGTGAACGTGATATACATTGTTGAGCTGCAGGATGACAAGTTGGGAATCTAATATAACGTTAAGGTGATGAATGTGGTGGTGACTAGCCTCGGTGAGGAGAACAATGATGACATCGTATTCATATTGGTTGTTTGTGTCTGAGCCCAAACATATTCCACTAGAGTGGAGCAGGACATGTGAGGGAGTATAGAGGGCCCAAGTGGCCGAAGCGAGATTCTAGGTCCATCGGCTAGCACCGTTAACATAACCGATGTGGTAGACTGATGGATGATGCATCTGTCAATAACATAGATGATAGATAAAACATGAGGAGTGGTGAAAAAGAATACTAAAAAATCTACAAATTTGTAAAAAGAAAATCCTAAGGGAGGATGGCTACGCTCAGACATAAAAATTATTCAAGTACAACCCGTTGACGGGTTCTTTGAGAGGATATCCTTATGGAGAGGCCAAGATGTAGGTTCCTTTGGTGAGGTAGTGTTGGATGATGTAGGGCCATTCCATAATGACTCGAATTTCCTATGTTTGAGATTATCCTAAGTGATATCATAGGATAACACCAGATCCCCTTCGTTGAATGAGCGAAGGTTGACATGGAAGTCGAAGGTGGATTTGGACCAGTTTTTAGCTGCCTTATTGTTTTGTAATGAATATCGACGATATTCATCAAGAGACTCTAAGGTCAGCAGGCGTTGCTCCATTGTAGTAGTGTCAAGTAATAGCTCAATGACAATGCGTAATGTGGGGATTTCACACTCGATAGGTGTAATATCCCCAAGCTAAACCCAATTGTAAATGTAAATACAAATGTACGTAAGCTGGTGAGTTATTTGAAATAATTTTTGTATGCACCTTCCATGGATAGTGTGCACATGC
>ML853225.1:18370-29771 GCA_009831015.1 Picea engelmannii | reverse complement strand
GTGACCAAGGCTTACACCAAAAAGGTGTTTTCACATTTCGCATTTTGAAATTTTGGGACTCCTTTGATGAAGAGTCTCAACTCTTGACTCTTCCAACTCCCGGTATCCAAACCTCTGAAATGGAGTCAGATCAATGGTCCACACTCTTGATGATTTGACGGTCCATATCTCTTCATGATTTTGCATATCACGATTTCGGCATTCTTGATGTGAGAGTTCTGGACAACTCCAAGTCCTGGTATCTGAAACTCCGAAATGGAGTCAGATCAACGACATTTCGTCGTTTCACATTTCGTCGTTTCAGGACTCCTGTGGTGAATATTCTCGGCGCTTAACTCCTCCAACTACCAGTATCCGAAGTTTTGAAATGGAGTCGAATCAAATATCTAGTATTTCGTTGTTTCTCATTTCGGTGATTTGACATTTCGGCACTTCTATAGTGAAGTGTTTCGACACTTCAACTGCCGGTATCCGGGACCCCGAAATGGAGTTATTTCCCGGTCTGCGAAATTATTTTTTGGTGTGCCTATTTCGGGCTTCGGGTTTTTGGATTTCGGTGATTTGGCATTTCGGCACTCCTGTGATGAAGTGTTTCGACACTTCAACTCCCAGTATTTGGGACTCCAAAATGGAGTTTTTTCCCGGTCTACAAAATTCTTTGTTGGTGTTCCTATTTCAGGTTTTGGGTTTTTAGGGTTTCGCATTTCATGATTCCGGGACTCCTGATGAAGAAGAGTCTTGACTCTTCCAACTCCCGATATCCGAAACTATCCTCCTGCCTTCAAGATTTCATAACCCCACTTCACCTTTCTCTTTAACGAATGTGCAAGTTCTCCTGAGTCCAACACTGGTCAGACCTCGGGCTCATATCTGACGTTCATCAAGAATTCTCAATGGGATCCAATGATCACTGTCACTTCTCCTCCTGAACTTTTGTTGTCCCTATTTTTCCATCGTTTCATACTCTAATTTTTCCATCAATGACAATCACACCTGCCATCAATGATAATCACAACATGCATATCTTCTGATGAACCTGTGGTAATATCATCTATGTCCTAGTGTGGAGAGAAATAGTTTATCACTTGTAGGTGGCAGTATGTTTAGAATGAACACAAATTTAGCTAGGTCTACCAAGACCCCTTCTCTGCATAAAATATGTCCTAACAGATTTCCATGAGGTACACAGAAAATACACTTCCTTATACTCATAGATATTTGCATTTCATGAAATCTATCAAACATTAATCGGAGTAGCCTGAAATGATATTTTAATAGGTTTTACACCATCCAATCATCCATAGAGACTTCTACAAACCTGTGGATGAACTCTCGAAATGTTGTTATCACAATCCGAGAAAAACCTGTAGGGGAATTATTCAATCCAAAGGGCATTATGTTGTATGTGAATGATCCCCATTCGGTTATGAATGTAGTCTTCTTCTTTTCTTCCTCTGTGATTCTGACTTGATGATATCCTAAGAATCTGTCTATAAAAGAATAAGATTATTTTCCCGCAACCTAATCTAACACTTATTCACTGAAAGGTGTTGGAAATGGATCATGCACACATGTAGAATTCATATTTTTGTAGTCCACACAAACCCGAATGTCTTATGTATCTTTCTGGCTCTGGATAACTATTGGGATAATCCATTATGCTTCTTCGATTGGGAAAATAAGTCATGCCACAAAGAATTTTTTCCACTTCTTTCTTTATGTTCTCTTTTATTCTATTATTAAGGCAGTATGGTCTGTTCTTCACAGGTCTTGAGTCAGGTTTCAACTTGATTTTCATTTCTCCCATCGCTCCTTTTATACCTTTTAGTTCTAAGAATGTTTTCAAGAACAAATCCTCGTATTCTCGCAACAAGATGTGTACTTCACTCATAGTTTGCTCATCCCAATAATATCCAATATAAGTTATCTTAGGATTCTCTTCACTCCCTATATTAACTTTCCGCAACTTTAGTGGATGGTTATAGGAGCTACAGGTGTGACTAGGTATGGTATCCTGAATTTCTCTATTTCCTTTATTTTCTTTAATGGATAAGTTTCTAAGCTCTTCTAAGTCATCGTGGTTTTCCAGGTCTTTCCCAACTTTACAGAAAGGTACATGTATCTTATCAATTTCAAGACCCAAAACAGACTAAAGAAAATGAACATGGTCAGCACACACTACTGGACTTGACCCCTTTTTGCAAATGTCAGTAAAAATCACTTCCTTGATTCTTTGAAGGACTGTGTTGAGCTCGGGGTACTGTTAGAAAACTAGGATCATGGAGCAATAAAATAAAACAAATGCTGAAATAAAACACCCAAGATACACAATACAATAGAGACACGGATATACATGGTTCACCCAGTGTAGGCTACGTCCACCAGAGAAATTTCCAGGTCCTTCCTTTATTATTATCCAGCAAATGAAGGGATACAACCTACAACACATGTGTTGTAACTTCCTCTTCTTTCTCTCACAGTCTCCTCTCTCAGAATACAATATTCACCATGATGCATAGCTGCAATACATTTACCTCATAAAAGAGGGTTTCCTTCTAGGGAAAAAAAGCCTAACATAATTTATGTCATCATATCTGTGACCTTATAATGAACAGTCTAGATTTACAATGAAATTACAATATGCATTTACAAAGCAATTTTTCCTTTGGGGGCTTCACCCCCAGACTCTGCAAGGAGGGTAACCCCCCTGCACTCCCCCATGTGGATGAGTGTAAATTATTCTGGAGTATAAAGTCTTCATGGGGTATAAACATGGACGAAAACAAAGACCTCTAAATCAAGAAGATAGTTAGGCTCCACAACCAACAATATTCCACTTGGAGACTGATCTCAACAACTCCACCATTGTTTTATCTGTTGGAATATGAACCTTCTTGGACCTGGAAAATTTTTCATATTCATCTTCATGCTTGAAGACCAACTGAAACTGAGCAAGAACTCAGTTTCTCCCTGGTTACTCCCTTTGTTAACATGTCTGCAAGATTCTAGCTAGTGCATATATTTTCCAACTTCAAATGTCCATCTTCCAAGACGGATCATATGAAATGGTACCTCAGTTGTATATTCTTATTCTTTGAATGGAAGGCTGATTTCTTTTCAAGATTAATGGAACTCTCACTGTCACAGTACAACCTGCTATTCTCCTACTTCTTTCCCAATTCCTTCATAAACCTATGTAACCAAATCATTTCCTTATTAGGCTCTGTAGAAGCAACATACTATGCTTCTATTGTTGAAAGTGAAACAACCTTTTTCAGTTTCAAAATCCAACTTACTATTGTTCCACATATAGTAAAAACTCACCCTGCGGTGCTCCTCCTTCTATGTTTATCACCTGCCATATCTGAATCAACATATCCCTATAGAAAAGTATCTGAACCTCCAAAAAATAATGCATGAGTAGCAGTACCTCTCAAATACCTGAGAATCCACTTTACTACCTCCCATTATTCTTTACCTGGATTGTTCATATACCTTCTCACAACTTCCACTGCATGTGCAATATATGGTCTTGTGTAAATCATCACATACATCAAGCTGCCAATTGTTGATTAATAAGGGACCCTGGACATGCATTTTATCTCCTCATGTGCCTTGGGACACATTTCCTTAGTTAATTTGAAATGGTTGGCCAAAGGTGTACTAACTGGTTTTTCATTCTGCATTCTAAACCTCTCCAATTCCTTCTCTATGTACTCACCCTGAGACAATGTCAATTTGAGATTTTTCATGTCTCTTGTTATTCTCATACCAAGGATTTTCTTTGTAGCACCCAAATCCTTCATCACAAATGAATTAGATAATTTCTTCTTGATCACATTTATATATTGTATATTAGACCCTGCAATAAGCATGTCATCTACATATAATAGCAAGATAATATAGCTTCCATTTTCTAGCTTTTTAAAATAAACACAGTGATCAAAATGGCATCTACTATAACCTTGTTCTGTCATAAACCTGTCAAAATTCAAATAACACTGCCTTGGATATTTCTTTAGGCCATACAAGCTCTTCCTCAACCTGCATACCAAATTATCCTTCCCTTTGACCTCATACCCCTATGGCTGCTGCATATAAATCTCTTCCTCCAAATCCCCATGGAGAAAAGTTGTGTTTACATCTAATTGTTCAAGATGCAAATATTATACTGCCACAAGACTCAAAATAGTCCTAATTTAAGTCATTTTAACAATAGGAGAAAATATTTCATCAAAATCTATACCTTTATTTTGTGAAAACCCCTTTACAACAAGTCCATCCTTGTACCTCCATTTTCCTCCATCTTCTTCCTTCAACTTGTAAACCCATTTATTCTACAATGCTCTTTTTCCTACAGGAAATTGAACCAAGTCCCAAGTCTATTTATTTACCAAGGAATCTATTTCCTCGTTCATTCCTTGCTCCCACTTCTTTTTGGTGTCTACCTACATTTCCTCTTCATAACATTCCGGTTCACTAGAATCAGTGAACAATAAATAATACAATGAAGGAGAGTATTTTTCAGGGGGTCTACTTAACCTGGTAGATCTAACAACACTTGCAGGATTTTGAGGTACTTGTTGCTCTTGTTGTTGTACATTTTGATTTTCTGGTTCCTTTGAAATTTCTTTTTCAATGATCTCATCAAGACCTATGTATTCTAGTTTTTCTTTTTTTTGTTTCTTTCCCTACAACTGATCTTTGTACATGACCTTCTCATTGAATATGACATCTCTACTCCTAATGATTTTTTTTATTTTCATAATCCCATAAGTGATAGCCAAAATTATTAACACTGTATCCAATAAAGGTACACTTCTTGGATTTTTCCTCAAGCTTTGTTCTATTTTATTTATCAATATGGACAAATGCTTCACATCTTAAAGTCTTCAAAAAATAATAGTTTACCTTTTTACCTGTCCATGCCTCCTCTGGAATTATACCATCCAAAGAGCTTGAAGGTACTATGTTTATTAAGTAAACAACAATATCTACAGAATCTACCCAGAAATGTAAGGGAAAACTAGCATGCAATCTCATACTCCTTGCACACTCCATGATTGTAATGTTCATCCTTTCTGACACACAATTTTCTTGTGGTTTTCTTGGAACCATATTCTCTCAATGAATCTGTTGGCCCTCGAACAAGTTTTGAGGAATACTTGGTCATAGTTGACTGTTTGGTACTTCGACTGCCTATCGAAGACAAAGTGCATGGTGAAGTGGAGATCACGGGATCTCGCCACCTTTTGTGGAACCTTTTTGGGTATTTTGGGAATATTGTAACGAGAAAGGGATGTCGGCCCTTGTTTAGGCCTTTTTCTATGTATAAATAGAGGTCTAGGCCATGTAAGAAAGGAGGCCCTATCTAGTCGATGGCTTAGTGCATAAGTTGGATCTACGTTATCAGAAGTCTGTGTGACTATAAGAGCTCTATGCATGTTGTAATAGTGTTGAGTGCACAGAATGTGAGAAGGCTTAGTGCTTGGATCTACCTGGGGAAAGAGGATATAGTGAGCTGCGCAGATCTCTTGTCCTATGCGGGGTAAGGGTCATTGAAGCTCCTTGTTGTAACTTCTTGACCAAGATAATATAAAGAAGACTTTGTGGATGTAGCCCCAAGGTGGGGGTGAACCACGGTAACTCTGTGTATTGTGCTGATGTGTTTGTCTCTCTCTTGCTAAGTTCTCTGATATGTTTAAATAGATTTATTGATGCTTTGTGATTATGATATATGAATTCATTCTAGATATGATACATAATATGCTAAGTGCTTAATCTATTGAGTATAACCTGTTTATCATTGCTAAGTGATAGAACTGAGTAATTATTGCGGTGCTCTGTGCTTTTTGTGAAGTGTATTAATGAATGTATGTTAGGAGATAACTGATGCTAAATGCATTGTAAGAAAGATAATCACGGATTTTTGTCCCATCTAACGTTGTAGACACCTGAGTCCTGCAACCACCCCTTCCTCTACCTTGGGTGAGACTTCATCTGCTTCGCAGGTGTTGCCGAAAGGGCCGATAGTTATGGATTTTTTGGTGCACTCTTGAGCATTGAACCCTGGTTATGTCCCTATGCCAACAAATGGTTCTGTTCCTAGGTCTGGAACTATGATTACTGGGAACTGAAGAAGAAGAAGTTTTGTGTGAAGTAATCTCTGTGCGTAGATCTGTTTCCCTAGTGCGCAGTGTTCTATTTGACCTATGAAGCTTTATGCCAAGAAAGAAAGGTCAGATCTAAAGAAGAGAGGTCAGATCTGAAGAAAAACAAGTCATATATATGAAGAAAGAGATCAGATCTGCAAGAAAAAGGTAAGATCTGTAAGCTTTGTGCTTTGATAAAGGTAAGAATAGTTAAAAGTCTTAGATCTGGAAGATTTGTGCTCTATAGAAGTAATATATGTGAAAAAAAAAAATTCTAAAGCATGGATATAGGTATGTTTGATAGATTCTATCCTAGCTTCAAAACTAGGTCATTAATAGATGAAATAAAGTTTGATATGATTAGATATGATAAGTATAGTGATAGATATGTTATACCTATGCATAGAAATAATTTTGGGACTAACCAATGGATGCAAGATCCTAGAAATAAATTTTTTCAAGCTAGCCGTTATGATCCTAGCACACAGTACATGCAAAGTTGGGTATCATTGAAGAGAAAGAGAGGATTAACTCTTTGTTACAATTGCAGAAGGCTCAGACATCTTGCTAAGGAATTCCCTGGGCGAATACACAGTTGTCTTTGTTGTAAGGCTATGGACCATGAAGTATTGGATTTCCCTGGAATGATTGCTAGACTTGAAAAGATGAATATAGAGAAAGAAGGAGATCCAAAGACTTAGATTATAGAGGAACCCCAGAAAAAATCAGAGAAGGTATTGATGAAAATGCAAGAAATCCTTAATGATCACAGAGACCTTAGCTTATTAGAAATCTTCAATAAGAAAGAACATATCGAAGTGAGAATAGGAGACTTCGACATTGACTGTATTTTGGATGAAGAAACACAGGTGAACATTATGACATAAGGAACCTGGAAATCTATAGGAAGACCTAACATGACCCCTTCATTAGGAGGAATAGGGTTATTCAAAGGAAAGTTGGTAAACCTATGTGGAAATCTCACTCAGATATCTATGAATTCTCATGGAGCTTCAACAGAAGAAGATTTTGAGATTGTTAACTTCGGGGAGGACAACGCCCCATTTACTATGTTACTTTGTAAACCTTGGATTGAGAAAGATCAAGCCAGAAAATAGGAAGCAGAAAAGGACCTAGAACAATAGAGGAAAGAGTTAAGAGACTTCATGACTAGAAGGATCGTGCAGTTGATTGAAGAACGGGAGAACAGATCAAGGGTTCTTGACCCCGAGAACTTGGATGACAAAGTTGACAGAACACTAGAAGAACCACAGAGGACCAAAAAATATGTTGAACAAGTAATAACCATGGATCTGAAGAAATAATCTCAGCACTACGAAGTTACCATGCCAAGAGAAGAAAAGAATCAGAATGAAAAAAGGATGACCGAGACGAAGCTCACTGGGAGGAAAGCTAGAAAACTCATGAAGAAGAAAGAGAAGTTGGAGAAATTATAGAACGTTCCAGAAGAAACCCTGCAGAAGGAAAACATGTCAAATTTGAGCTTCGTCAGGATAGTAGAACAATGACATATGGAACTTCACCATGTCAAAGTAATATAGTCGTTAGACAACGATATACCCGTTCCGTTGATGGCCCAAACAGCTCCAAAGAAAGTTATGACCTGGTACCTGACCATTAGACTACATCATAATGGATAGATCAAGAGTTAATGGACCATCTTATCCATTGCAAGTAGTCCATTACAACTTTCCTTACTTATTCTGTCGTGCCATGCCCGGAAGACACTTTTTCCAATTGAGAACTTGAGATCACAGAATACCTGCATTGTGGAATAATGACTACCCCACTTTACTCTCTACTCGATTATGGTACCTTCATCCCATCGAAAACTTGAGAAAGTGATCCTGAGCTTACATGTCCAATGAGCTTAGCACAGCAGAAGAATCGGTGAGAGAAGTACTCACTAGCTTAAGAACCAAAAGAGTTATGTTGGAAAGAGGAATTTCCACTGGAGTCCAAGCCTCATCGTCAGGAGGAGTAGTAGCTTCTCCATCCACTGCTCGAGCTGGATGATCCTGAAAAACCATCGATAAACATTCTAAACATAGAGATGGCATCATGAACACCAAACTGATCCTGAGCATCGTTCCCTCTTACATACCTCCTATAAAAGGTGAAATCAACCGTGACAGTGTGCCCCAAGATTACGACTATCCTATGATCATTGTGTACCTACCGAAGGGAGTGCGCGCAGTTCGCACTGAGCAGACCAAGCTCGCAACATTGAATTTTTGCGACTTCAACCTTGGTGATCGAAAATCCTATAGTATGCTTTCCCTGAACAAGTATCTGACGATGACAAAGGGGAAGAATTATAAGATCATCCCTCAGCAATGGAAGATGAACCTCGCGCAATCCACCTTACTTAATGTAATGAAGATTCCACACTTTGCCAGGCACCAGGAGGTGAACGCTTGTGTAAAATTGTTACAGGAGAGCTACCATGGAGGACATCTCTGGTTGAACTGGCGTATAATGATTGATATGGCATTGATCAATTAGATCACTAGGCTGAGCATGTAGGACCCTGACCTGCAAGACTATTACCCTAGAAAGACCATGGATCGTGCTCTTTCATAGAATATTAAAGAGGCCTATGGAAATGTTGAAATAGGCATGTGAGGTTACAAGGTAACCTCTATTGATAGTGGCATAGTGCATCTAGCCTGTTATATGATCGCAGGAAAGTTAGTCCGCAAGAACAGACCGATGCAAGTATCTAGGTTTGTAGTTGATCTCACAGGAAAATGCGTAGAAGGAGTCCAAATGAACTGGTTGAAGTACTTAGTGGATCAACTCGAATTGGATTGCAGAGAAGTGCAAGACCAAGGATATGAGTTCCACTTCAGCTAGCTTCTCATCCTGGTCACTGTCATAGCATGGGAGATGCCAGAGGATGTCATTTTTCCTGAAACCCTACCATTTGAACCATTGGATGCAAAGTTTAGTACATTATGGTACATGACAAATATGAACAGGAAATGGCAGTCGAATACCCTCTTTCATAGATACTACATCCAATTGAATACTATGATACAAGACACACCTCGCATTACTCCAAACACACTCCATAGATTTAGACCCTTAATGAATTTCAGCATAGACCGCCACTTCATATACCTAACTCCACATGTTGATGAGCACTAGGAATAGCTACAGTCCTATTATAAACTGACAGAAAAAGACCTTGAAGAGATCACCAAGGAATGGTCGGTGGACCTCCTCGTTGCAGCAAATCCAGCAGATATTTCATATATCAGGAGCCCAAAAGCTGCACAGGACACACCTGGGCCTAGTAAGACGCAGAAGACACAGAAGACAAAGAAGAGAAAGAAGACAAAGGAGATGAAGAAAATTGAAGAAGTTCAAGATGTGGATAGATGCTCTGTAAGGACAGTTTTTTTCACACCAGATGAAGAAGGTAACGACAAATACCTAGAAGAAGTTGAACAACAACTAGAATATGAAGTTGAAGTTCTAAAAACAAGAAAAGAGTCACCTTCGAAGTCTTCTTTTAAGAAGAAAGCTAAAGCGACCGTGACCAAGATGAAGACCATGCTCAACCCAGATGACTTTAGATTTCTCCTTGTGACTTTGAATGAAGCTATAGAAGGGATCAAAGAAAAGGAGGAGGCCAAGCAATAGACGATGTATGACAGAATCGAAGGCGAGCTCCAAGGAGTACAGCAAGCCCTCCAGTCTAACCACGCAGTCTCCACTATGCCTATGCCAGAAGGAAAACCCGAAGCAGGAGATGAGTCAGTTCAACTTCGTAGGATTGCCGACCCAGTCGAAGTACGCCTTCGGAAAGCAGAAGAAGTAACAATGTAGACCACCCAGGCCCTAAAGCATGCACACGAGGAAATCATAGAGAAACGCCAAGCTGCACAGCAAGAGAAGGAGGCCATCCAAGAGAATTTTGATAAATAATGTGCAAAGATCCAAAAGGAGAAGGAGAAACTTCTCACGAAACAAATCGAGATCGAAGAAGCTATCAACAGAGCATTTCACTCTGTGAATGGCTTAGAACAGAAGGCATAAGAACCCATAGAACGCCAAGTAATGTATCTTGTTGAATTCATTCAGCAACTGCAACAAAGAGTAGTAGAACTAGAGCTCCAAGCTCTATCAAGTACTCCACAAGAAGAATGTGACCAATGAGAAGTGAATGCCCAAAGTACAGTAAAAAGGATTAAGGCACTCACTGAGGAATGTAATAAATTAAGTAGTATAAGTGTGCAGATACATGAGAACCTATCTGGGAACCTTGAATTGCATAAATTGGAGTCACGGCTCGAGGAGGTGAAGTACCAAGCCAAGAAGTTACAAGTACAGTTGAAGACCCTACCGACCATAGAGAAAATGAAGAGGTCCCACGAACAGCACGTTGTGCAGCAGTAGATTCATATGATCTAGAGAAAGGTCATGGAAGTGATGCAAAAACTTCAACTTTTGTAGGATAGGGCATGTCAACTATTCTTAGAGATTGAGAGCCAAGGGATAGACCTGGAACAGGTCATGAACACAGCAGAGCAGTGCTTAGAAGGACTAGTTAGTAATGCACTCATTCAGGAGTTTGTCGAGAAAGAAGAAATAGCAAAGCAATAGGTCGAAGTAGCTCGAGCAAAGCTCGAGGCCTTCGAGGCAGAGTTACCCAGAGAAGAGTGACTTGGGACGAGTCATAGGTGAGTGTTGGGGGCATGTTGGCCCTCGACCAAGTTTTGAGGAATACTTGGTCATAGTTGACCGTTTGGTACTTCGCCTACCTGTTGAAGATGAAGCGCATGGTGAAGCGAAGATCACAGGATCTCGCCACCTTTTGTGGAACCTTTTTGGGTTTTTTGGGAATATTGTAATGGGAAAGGGATGTCAGCCCTTGTTTAGGCCTTTTTCTATGAATAAATAGAGGTTTAGGCCATGTAAGAAAGGAGGCCCTATCTAGTCAATGGCTTAGTGCATAATTTGGATCTACATGATCAGAATTTTGTGTGATTGTAAGAGCTCTCTCCATGTTGTAATAGTGTTGAGTGCAGAGAATGTGAGAAGGCTTAGTGCTTGGATCTACCCGGGGAAAGAGGATCTAGCGAACTGCATATATCTCTTTTCCTTTGTAGGGTAAGGGTCATTGAAGCTCCATGTTGTAACTGCTTGACCAAGATAATATAAATAAGACTTTTTGGACATAGCCCCAGGGTGGGGGTGTTTCAGGATAAATCCGTGAGTGC
>ML853224.1:7825-29772 GCA_009831015.1 Picea engelmannii | reverse complement strand
GTTAAGGAACCACTTTTCCTAAAGTTATTTCCATTTCATAAAATCACAAAACACTTTTATGACTTTTTCCTCTTAAAACTATGGAGAAAAGAAAAATAAAATTAAAGAAAATAGAGAACCCTAATAGTATTGGTTAAAATTGATATCGTCAAATAATAATATATTTTATTACCATGACCATATCAAAGATAACCACTATTTTTCTTATAACTTCAAGTGGTGACCTCCATTTCCCATATCCATCAATAATGCTCTGAAAATTTGGCTACAACTTTTGGCCACATTCACCATCGCTTTGAGTCACAAAGGAGAGGATTCAAGGAAGAGAGTCCCCCCTGAGGTGACTTCACCCAAATGACAGTTTGTTTGGAGAGAGGAAATGGAATAAGCTAGTGTTGCTTCATCAGGGAGTCCTCATACTCCCATCGTGGCTACAGCAGGAGGGTTTGTTTCACCTCCTCCCCCACCTCTGCATGTCAGGACCTCATCTATTCATATGTCAACTACTTCAGGAAGCGACTTGATTCCTTTAATGACTTCAACCATTATTTCTTTCATTTAGAATGTGTCGGTCGCTCCCTTTTCATATGGGATGCATGGTTTTGACTCTAACTCAGTTCTCACATAATCTACTCTAAAAACCATTGGTATGGGGGAAGGGAGCTATAATTTTCCCTTGCCAGGATCTATTGTGGGAACCACTGCCTCGTTCAATGATATTCC
Source organism: Picea engelmannii (assembly GCA_009831015.1). Classification (NCBI taxonomy): domain Eukaryota; kingdom Viridiplantae; phylum Streptophyta; class Pinopsida; order Pinales; family Pinaceae; genus Picea; species Picea engelmannii. The sequence goes on along the minus strand of ML853224.1, from coordinate 29,049 downwards.
TTATGGTGGGGGTCACATCCCTCCTCTGTCCCCTTCTCTTGGTGGCACATTTTACCATCCAATGGGGCCTAAGTTCAACTATATTTTATTTAGTGGAGGCAGCCATGGACCTTCATCCTACATGACTATGGTGGGATTGATTCCTTTTTCTTTATTTGGTACATTTGGGAATAATGATTTTTCTTCATTTTCTTTCTCGGTTGGGGGAAACCCCATCTTTGGTCAACAAAATCCTACGCAAGGTTTCATTCCTTTAGAGAGAGTGATGACAAGAGTTTACTCATCGAAATGTCTTGGAAACCCTTGGTAGGGATCGTTTCCCTTGCAAGGGATGTTGTTTGGGGGAAACCCTTTCCATACTCACTAGAACCTTGGGAAAAGTTTAATACCTATTCTAGGAGGATAATTTGGGGGCATCCCCAACCAAGGTCATTTTAATACTACAGAGGGAGAAATCCATGAACAGGCTATGTCATATAACTTAGGGAATCAGTCGATGATGCAACATCAAATGCAAGTCTCTTTTTCTAGACAAGGCCACAGTTTCTACCAAAACCCTACTCAACAGTCAAAATTTTCCTCACAGCCTAGTGCTAGTCAAAATTCAGGTCCCTCTTTTCATGTGAATCTACCTTAAATGAAGCTATGATTTCTATCAACTCTTCATTTACCATACTTGTCAAGACTTATAAATGACCTGATTTGTCATGATCCTCATTGGCCCCCCATGGTGACTAATTTTCCCTCGGAAATCCCCAAATTTGACGAAAATCTTGGAAAATATCCAGTTGATCGTGTGATGAAATTTCACTTATGGTGCTTATCCAACTCATTGAAGGATGACTCTGTTTAGTTGGGATTGTGTCAATGCACTCTTATAGGGGGTGTCTTGAAATGGTACATCGAGCTTGATGGCTCGAAGTATTCTTACTTTAACAACCTATCCATGGTTTTCTTGAAGCATTTCTAGTTCCCGGTGAGATACAATGATGGGATCGAATTGCTAGCCAACTTCGAGAAGACAAAATATGAACATATCTTGGATCACATCTGAGAATGGCAAGACGAATGAGTTTTATTAAAGTTAAGATCCCTCCTACATTTTTTCTCGAGTGGTTCCTAAATTCTTTGGTTCCTTGTGTGTCCAAAGACGTTGTGACGTCCAGGGTATTTTCCAAATAAGAGGCCATTATGAGAGCCCAACAACTCAAACCGATTTACTCTCACTCTGGTATTATTTATGAGATATTACTTGATGCACCAGGATCAACTCTTGACAAGGCCAAATGGAAGTCTCTGCCTCATGTCGATGGCATAATTAGATCAACACAAAGAAATTCTGCAGATCCATTGTCTAATCAATTACAAAAATTATTGATTCAACAGAATGTGGTCAGCCAAACTCTTAGTTTGAATGCCCCCCTATCCCAAACATCAGATGTACACAATGTGAAATTGACAGCTCCCAAGGGTAACAAACAAACTGAGGGAAAGAGGAAAAAAAAATAAAGAATGGTAGACGACGTAAAAGGGCTGCAATAATGTTGGTGAGGGATAGAATGAGAAGAGGAAAGTGAATTTTCTATGTAATATTTGCATGAACGACCACTTAACTCATCAATTTCCTTGGCTTGAGGAATCCCAAAAGCTATTAGCACACCAAAAGACTCTCATGTTGACAAACCCTTTTTAACAAGGTCAAAATGTCGCTCACACTTCATCATCCACAAGTGTGCTTGAGGGTAGTCAGGGACCCCCCATGCCTAATTTGAAAAAATGGGCCAAAAAAATTTAGATGGTGAAAGTCGAAGTTCAGTTATCGACCAGGGATCATGACTGCGGAACGCCAAAATTTGTTGAGAAGGGAAAAGAGGCCTCCAACCCATTGAATCCTATTAAAATTGAGAATATAGTGGGAGAAATGTTGAATAACATCCCTAAGGGTGTGTTCAAAAAGGATTCTCATAGTCCAAATGCCAGGGATGCCCTGAATTACTCCATTGTGGAGGATCCGACACAAACTCCTTATGCAATGTATGCTCTAGAGGTTCTCTAGGTTTTTCCTTCATATAGAAAGGAATTGTTATCTGCCTTGGGAGCATCCAAGACTGGTAACTCAAGAATGATAATATTTCATCCCACAAACCATAAACCTCGTCTTCCTCACCAGGTCTCCTTTTCTATAGTAGTGGCATACACCACAAAATCATTGACATGGAACATTTTTCGTATGGTGGTGGATGAGGGTGCCTTGACTTGTGTGATGTCATTGGCATGTTGGAAGGCCATTGGAAAACCTGATTTTTCTCCATCACCCACATTTATTACTATGTTTGATAGTCATTCGTTTAGACCACATGGTATAATTCCCTCTTTTCCCATGTAGTTGGAGGGAAAAACTGTGTGTGTCGAGGTAGAAGTAGTTGTGGCACCTCTTAACTACAATATTTTGTTAGGGTGGAGTTAGACCTACTCTATGAAAGTGGTCGTATCCACCATATTTCAAGCCTTATGATTTCCTCATGAGGGTTGGATCATTACCATTGATCAGTTATCCTTCTCCCGTCCTGACCCTTCATCAGTGGAATCCATGATCCCGATGATTGAAAACCCATAGTCAGGTGTTGTCAGTTTAGGTGTCGATTTATTTCCATATTTCATTGGGACTCTTGATTATCTGTTGCCTTATAATGATGTCAAATTTGTTTTGGCTGTCCCAGACCAGCTGAAGAATGCAATTTTTTAGGTCATGTCTTTCAAAATGAGTTACTTTGAACACCTCTGGATTTTACCTTCCCCATCAACTTTGATGGAGGAGATAGGGAACCTTGGAATGTCTATGATCTTATCCACTACTGAGGTTGCATACAGTACTATCCAGCAAGCCTTATCCAACCTTGATTTGGTTCCCACAAAAGAGCTAGATCTTATTCTTGAGCCTATTTAGGATCAAGACTCTCTTTCTACTCACGACCCTTTATACTTGGTCTTTCCCTCTGACGAGGTGATCCTAGAGGTAATGATTGGGCCAGATAGACCTTGGGATGATCTACATCATAGATCCTATATTTTACCCAAGCTCAAAAGAATATAGGTAGGAGAGTTTTTTACAACCATGAAAGAAGATGTCTCTTGTCCCATTAACCCTCTAGTTATGAACGAAATATATGCCGAGGGAAATATGGAAAGTATTGTTGAGATGATTCCTAATAATATCTCTAGAACCCCTGGTGTCATGTAGAATGTCTTGATTGTAGTGGATTCCTCTCCTGAAGAGATTCATATCTACACTGAACTATTTAAAGAATTTTGTGACATATTTTCTTGGTCTAATGAGGAGATGTTAGGCATTGATCCATGCATTTTTGAGCATGAGATCACTACCTATCTGGATGTCAAACCATTCTGATAAAATCTTCGCAAATTCAATCCTCACAAAGTGTCGGCAATAAAGGATGAAGTAGAGAAAATAATCAAGTCTAGTTTCATCTACCCTATATGATTGACGGGATGGGTATCAAACCTCATTCTTGTAAAAAAGAAACAAGCTACCATCCGTGTATATATGGACTTCTGCAACCTAAAAAAAGATTGTACAAAAGGTAGTTTTCCAACCCCATTTATTTACTAGATCATCCATGAATGTGCGGGTTGTGAGGTTTTTTCCTTCATGGGTGGTTTTTTCGGGTACAATCAAATTTAGATCAAGATTGAGGACCAAAATAAGACTACTTTTATTTGTCCTTGGGGTACATTCGCTTATAGGAAGATGCCTTTTGGCCTTAAGAGTGATGGAGCCACTTTTCAGTAGGCCATGTCATTTGATTTTCACGACCTCAAACACATATTTGAGGCATACCTAGATGATCTGGAATCACATTCTCATAAGAGATCCGATCATCCTGCCCATTTACGACTTATATTTGAAAGGTGTCACTACTATCGAATTCGCTTGAATACAAACAAGTACAGTTTTTGCGTTACATCAGGATGCTTATAAGATTTCATCATGTCAACTAAAGGGATCATGGTCAATCCTCTTAAGGTTGAGGAAACAGTTCAATTTCCTCCCCCGTGCACAATCCCTCAGCTTCAAAGTCTACAAGGGAAACACAATTTTATTTGGCATTTTGTTGCCAATTATGCAGACATAACTAAAGGGTTTATGCGTATTTTAAAAAAGGGTTCCCATTTTATTGGGATGAAGCAGCACAACAATCCTTTGATGCATTGAAACATGCCCTGACATCTACCCCTCTACTCATCCCTTCTGATTATGGAAATGATTTATTGTTGTATTGGTTTCCGAAGAGTCGACCATTGGCATGGTGTTGGTTCAAGAGGATGAAAAGTTTGAAGAGATCATTATCTATTATATTAGTTGAGGCCTAGTTGGACCGGAACTCAAGTATACTAATGTTGATAAGCTTGCTTTGGTATCAATTTGTGTTGTTCAATGGTTCTAACACTATATATTACTTCACAAGAACACCATCATTGTTGTTGTGAACCCTTTCTAGTATTTTTTAACCTAATGGTTCATCTACTTGAATATCAGTAGATGGATAGTTATCCTATAGGAGTTTGACTTTGATTTTGTTTCGAAAAAATCCAAAAATTCCTTAGTCTTTGTCGAACTAATTTCAGAACTTTCGGTCGAGAGTGGTGATATTTCTCCCAAAGAATCACCAATTAATGGAGATATTTTTATTATTGTATATTCGGACCCATGGTATGGATATATACTCATGTATATTCAGACTTTGAAGTTCCCTACTTCTTCTTCTCACGATGAGCATCGACGAATATGACGCCAAGAAGAGAACTATATCATCCTCAATGACACTTTGTATCGTCAAGGGGTGGATTGCATTCTATCATGTCTTACTCATGAAGAACTAGAACTTGTTTTAAGAGACTCTCACACTAGAGCATGTGGAAGTCATCATATGAGTTGGAAACAACCAAAACTATTCTTTGTGATGGATACTTTTGGCCCTCATTAATCAAATATTGTGTTGAGGCGGTCAAAAAGTGTCACCCATGCCAGATATTTTGTTGGAATATGCGAGCAAACCTAACTCCTATGTTACCGGTTATTTTCTTCAACCCCTTCACCAAGTGGGGAATTGATTTCACTACATGTCACCCAATTTCTTCCAAGGGGCATCTCTACATCATCATAGCAGTCGACTACTTTACTAAGTGGATCGAAGCTATGACGACATTTAACAATGATGGGAAAAATGTTTCCCTTTTCATCTTCAATTAGATAGTGGCTATGTTTTGTATCGCAAAGGAGATTGTCATTGACCATGGTAGTCACTTCCAGAACAAAATGATGTCTGAACTAACATCAAATCTTGGGTTTCAACAGGAACATTTGTCACCATATTACCCACAATTGAATGGTCAAGTAGAATATGTGAATAAGTCTCTCAAGACTATTCTTCAGCGAATGATTAATTTAGCCAAGTCAAATTAGCATTTGATGTCATATTCAACACTTTGAGCTTATCAAAATTTTGTAAATAATGCTACCCTTTTTTCACCTTTTCAACTCGTTTACGGGTTGGAGGTCTTGTCCACTGAATGTCAAATCCCTTCTCTGAAGTTGGAGGTGGAATTACTGCCTGACACTACCTCGCTTGAGGAACATATTTTATATCTCGAGTAGATCGATGAGCAACGTCAAGATGTAGCCTTGGCTAATAAGGTGTTGTAACTTGACTAAGTTTTGAGAGAACTTAGGTTGTGTTTGACAATTTTTGGGACTTTGACAGGATGGTTGAAGATGAACTGCCCAGGTGAAGTGAATATCGTGGGATTTCACGTATTTTGCAAACTTTTGAGGGATTTAAGGGTTTATGTAACTGGTATGGGATGTCGGCCCATGGGTTTTACCCACGTTTAGGAATTTTTGTAAATGTATACATAGGGATCTAAGAAATGTAGGAATTACTAGAATTGAAGTACTAGAATCGAAGTACTAGGAACGACTTAGTGCACGATATCTGGTTGGCTATGTGCATGGTATGTTTGGCTTAGTTAAAGTGAGTGTAAGAGGCTTGGTGCACCAACTATGTAAGGCTTTGTGCTTATTAGAAGTGGGCTCTACGCCTTGACCTAATTCTGGGAAGGAGGATCTGCAGGCTGTGCACAGATCTCTTGTCCTCTCCAGAGTTGGTCTCTATGGCTCTGTGCACAGTAGAAGATGGTTGTAAAAGATTGAAGATGACTAATAAAGAAGAAGAAGAAGTTGGTGGACGTAGCCCCACACTGGGGTGAACCATGCATATCATGTGTTGATGTTCTCTGTGCAATGTTGTTCATGTTGTTTATGTGTTTATCTGCTTAGTGAATTGATATTTATATATGTTATCTAGATGTATGGATTCTTAGTGATCTATTGATGGTAAATGAATTCTATATCTAAGTTAATGCTATGTACTAAGCGATTGGAGGTTTTTTATCTAATCATTACTGCATTGTTCTATATTTATGGTTTAATCTGCGATGTGAATGAGATTTATGAACTAATTCATATTGATAAGATAACTTCACTATTAAGTGTTGTAATGACATATCTATGTCCCAACTAGGTTGTAGACACCTGAGTCCTACAACCCCCCTGCCTCTACCTCGGGTAAGACTTCATCTGCTTCGCAGGTGTTGCTGAAAGGGATGGCAGTTAGGGTTTTTTTGTGCATTGTTAAAGCATTGAACCCTCGGTCTACCCTTGTGCCAACAAATGGCTCCGTTGTCGGGACCTAAAACTATGATTGCTGGGAACTGAAGAAAATAGAAATATCTATGCGTAGATCTGTTGTTGTAGTGCATAGTATTCTACTTAATTTTCAAATCTCTATGCTAAGAAAGAAACCAGATCTAAAGAAAAGAGGTAAGATCTTAAAGATTTGTTCTCTGATAAAGGTAAGATAAGTGGAAATTTTTTCTTTGAAAGTATGAATCTAGGTATGTTTGATATATTTTGTCTAAGTCTGAAAACTAGGGCACAACTAGAAGAAAGAATTGATCCGAATAGAGAAAGATATGTTTTTTTTTTTTTGTTAATTTGTGCGGGACCTGTTGGCTATGCGATTAACCTGTGGCTTGAGAAACCGTGACTCAGGGGCATCTAAGCCGTCAAAATCACCCGGGGATCGCACCTGGCCTGAGCCACACCAACCCTTAACATGGTTGGATTTTTTTTCCCCGCAGGTTTCGAACCGGTGACTTTAACATCACAGAGTGGCTTAACAACACACTCCATCACCGACTGTCCTACACCTCGGGGACAATAGAGAAAGATATGTTATTCCTATGCATAGAAAAAAAAATTGGACTAATAAGTGGATGCAGGAACCTAGAAAGAATTTTTGCAGATTGCAGATCCAACACTATGATTCCAGTACGCAATACAGAAAGGGTTGGGGATAATTTAAAACAAAGAGAGGATTGACACTGTGTTATAATTGTAGAAGACCGGGACATCTTTCTAAGGAATACCCTGGTACAAGTCGTATTTGTCTTTTTTGTAAAGCTATTGGTCACGAAGTTGAGGATTGCCCTAGAATGATTTCCAAAGTTTAAAAGATGAACATGAGACAAGAAAACTATGAATAAGGTCAAGGGACTAACTATATGTCAAAAAACCATAAAGAATAAAAAACTATGTTATTACAAATGAAAGAAACACTGAAGGATCACAGAGACATTACTTTACCAAAGATCTTAAAAAAGAAGCAGTGCATAGAAACAAGAATAGGAGACTTCAATATAGAATGTGTCCTGGATGAAGAAACACATGTGAATATCATGCCAAAAAGAACTTGGGAAATTTTGGGAAAGCCTGCTATGGTCCCTTCATTGGGACGAATAGGATTGTTTAAAGGAAAGATGGTAAACCTATGTGGAAGAGTTACTAATGTACGTATGATTGCTCATGAAACATCGACTGAAGAAGAATTTGAAGTCATTAACTTTGTTGAGAACATCGCCCCTTTTGCACTATTGTTAGGAAATAATTGGATTGAGAAGGATTAGATCAGAAGGAAATCATAGGAAGAAGCTACAGAACAGAAAAACCAAGAATTAAGGAACTTCATATCTAGAAAGATAACATGACTAATAGAATAATAAGAGAATAAGTCGAAGCAATAGAGGACCAAATAATTAGCTGTCAAAGTTGAAAGAACAGAAGAAGTCTTAAAGAACTTGTCCATGCAGGAAATAAGTGCATCCACACCAGAAATAGTAAGAGAAGAGGTATTTCCCTTGAACCCTTTGAAATACCCTCAACTATGTGAAGTTACTACGCTAAGAGAAGATAAGAATAAAAATGGAAAGAGGAACCAATAAACTCAAATCACAGGAAAGAAGGCCAAAAATCTCAATAAGAAGAAAGAAAAGTTATAAAAACTACAGGAAGTTCTAGAGAAGACTTCACAAAAGGAAGGCTTGCAGAACTTGAGCCTCGTCGGAATAGCAGAACCACACAAAATGGGACTTCGCCACGGTGAATATATAAGATTGTTGGAGGCATCTCGGTCATTAGAATGATGCTCCATAATGGCTAGAAATGAAATTATTTCTGAAAATATCATCGTTGGACCATTGGGACCGTGCCATAACGACCTGATTTGTATTGATTGAGGCATTCCTACCCATTGGAGGAATTTGTTATGATGTTTCTTATTTAACCCGTTGGATGCTATGCCGGGACCACTTTTTGCAAATCGAGATATCTGAGCTAACAATGAATTGATCAAATACCGCGTTGTCTTGTCCAGACCTCGTCATCCATTTGATTACCTTGAATGTATGATCGCCTACCTGATCTCCGTAATTACAAGTGTGAATGTCGAGTGAGCATAACGCACTAGAAAAGTTTGTAGAAGATATTTTGATGGAACCCATGGCTAAGAAAGTCATATCTATAGGAATACAAGATGGGCAGATTGCAAGCATCCCCATCGACTAGACATCGATATAGCCAAACCGCGACTAAGAAAAGAAGAAAACACCGCGATAATCTAGCTAACATGAAGCAAATCTTGTTAGTATTTCCTGACTACATCCCACCTTTGGCTGGTACAATTAGTCATGACAGTGTCCCATGTGACTTTGAGTACATGTCGATCACTGTGTACCTCCCAAAGGGGATATGCACAGTTGGACCCCAGTTGGGATTGATCCCAGATCTCAAGGTCAGTGAATTCAACCTTGGAGACAAGAAGAACAATGTGATCCTCGTGCCGCATAGGTACCTCATGAAGATGACTTGAAAGAATCCCAAGATAGTTCCCCAACTGTGGATTAAGGAGCTCGCGAACTCCACAATCTTGAACATGATGAAGATCCCCCACTTCGGTCGTCATTAGGAGGTTAGCGATTGCGTTAAAATCCTCTTATCGTGATACCATGGAGGGTATGTGTGGCTTGAGAGGTTCGTGAATGTGGATCCAAGATTGATCCATCTCATTACATGACTAAGCATGTAAGGACTCGACCCTCACCATTTTTACCCATGGAAGATGTTAGATCGCTACCTGGCCCAATGTATAAAATAAGAATATGGAGATATAAAGAAGGGAAAGCGAGGCTACAGGGTATCCTCCATCCAGGATGGAGCAGTGCACCTATCTTGTCAGCTTATAGAAGGAAAGATTGTCTGAAAGAATCGTCTAACACAAGTCATAGGGTTCGTAGTCGACCTCTCAGGGAAGTGTGTCGAAAGAATGTAGATGAACCTGGTGAGTTATCTCATCAACGAGTTGGATAAGGACAGTTGTGAAGCACAGGACCAAGGGTATGAGTTTCATTTCAGTTGGTTACTAATTTTAATCGCATTTGTCACCTGGAAAATGTTGGAAGGAGCAACCTTCCCGAAAGTTGAGCCATCAAAATCATTGACCGTGAGGTTCACCACCTTGTGGTACACGAACGATATGGAGAAGCACTGGCAGTCGAACAATGTCTTCCATTCTTACTACCTACAATTGAAGCGCGCCATTGAATCATTCCCCTGGATGAAACCGAATACACTCCATCAGTACAGGCCGCTAGCGAAGTTCTGCGTAGACCGACACTTCATATATATCATTGCGCGTAGGGATAAAAGTAAGGAGGAGTTGTAGTCCTACTATAAGTTGATCAAGGAAGACATGGAAGAGATCACTAAGGAATGGCTAACAAAATTCCTTTTACTAGTAGAAGATGAAAAACTCAACGACCCTGACATCATCGGAAGTCCATTAGTCGCCCAGTTTGAACATGATGGACATAGAAGCACAAAGAAAAATAAGAAAAAGGAGGAAGTATAGGACATATAAAGTGATGACAAGGACAACGCATTGGAGGACACTTTGCATGACTCACATTTAGGACGAGGATGATACAAAGTGAATGAAGAGGAAGGAGGGTAAGAAGGAGAAAAAACAAGATAAAGGAAAATTCACACCGCCAAAATATCCCCTCACCACAACAGAAGCATCGCAGAAGATGAATTTTTCCCTAGAGAAACCTTTGACAATAAAGAACGCCCGCACAAACAAGCCTCAGTCGAATAATATGCTCATAGTGGAGGATATCGAGCTCATCATCACAGCTATAAAATATTCTTTAGAAGACATATTGCAGAGACATGGAGAAAAGAAGGAGTCAATGTATGAAAAAATAGAGAAGGAGCTCAAGGATATCCAACAAGCGATGTAGTCAAGCCACGCAGTACCTACTGCGCCATCTTCAATAGAAATCATAGAATTGGGAGATGAGCCTACCCAATTGCGAAGGTTAGAAGATGCGACAGAGACTCGACTTCATCGATCCCAACAAGAAAAGGAAAAGGATACAGAATCCATGAAGCAAGTGAAGGAGGAGGCCTTAGAGAAACTTCAAGTTTCTTGATGCAGACCCCCTACCTCTGCCTCGGCAGGGTCCGCTGACCTCCCGGTCAAGGATCGTTCTTCAACTCTCTGAGCCCAAAATAGCTCCTTAGTTCCCTGTTGGAACCTTCAATCGAATCCACAGGTCCTTGTGAAACCCAAACTATATGAACAAACACCAGGCGCGAGATTCTTTCCCGCATGACCATTGTCGTGACCACAAGCCTAATAGAAGGCGCTTCTCATTTTGTGAGTTTGAGATTCCTATAAACGAGCCACCTCTTGACTCCCCAATATTTGATTTCCCAAACTTCGATTTTGGGCCTAGCATGATAGATAACTCATCCCTTAACTCTCTCCGATGTGACCACTCGCATGACCACAAGATCAACTCTAAAATGGGTGCATCATGTTTCTCGATATCAGGACTTTCGATGAAAAACACTCTGACTCCTCCAAGTCCCAAAATGTCGAAAATAACTTAACGGATGTTATCCCCTTCCCTTATCTCCACTCATGTGACCCTTTTTTTTGACTTGGGGATAACCCTCTGAGGGCGTTGGGACTTCGTGTTTCACGAAGTTGGAACTCAACATAACACTTCTCCTCTAAAAGCTCGATCCCCGACCTTTTGAAATCCACTCGCCCAGATGAACGGTCAATATCCCTTGGGATCTGAAGGCTCAGATATAATCACAATTTAGCATATCGGGAATTCCCAATGCGAGTCATATCCAATCTCCCGACTCCCAAAATGCTAATATTTCGGATCACTAGATCGACCATCCACAATCCCCACAATCCAACGGTCCAGATCTATTCCTCCTTGTATCAGGACTTCGAATTTTGTGAAGTCGAAAGACCTTTTTCCTTAGATCTTTTGATCCCCAAAGTCCCGAAATGTTGATGCCTCAGATTGATGGCCCACAACCTTCATCGATACAACGTCCCAGATTCTGTATGATTTCGGCTATCACGAATCCTTAAAACTCCATCCATTGACTCCTCTGAGTCACAAGTTAGAAAAATGTTGATCGACTGCCATGCATCCCTTCCAATGGACGGTCTTGATGATATCGGGAGTTCGCAACTTCGCAAATTATGTTCCCCTATACACACAAGGATTAAATCTCATGCACTTTTCTCTGGATCCAATGACTATTGGTCCTTGGTGCTCAGCTCTGATGACCCAGATCTATTCTTCCCTGCAATCATTCCTCTAGTGCCTGGATGCAGATTCAATGGTCCATATCCTCCCTTGATCGACAGTTGCGATCGATATTGCGATTTTGCATGTCATGACTTTGGAAACTAAGAACTTATGTCCTCCCAACTCCCAATATCTGATTCTGTGAAATGAACAATGGTTCAGATCTCTTCTGGATCAATGACTCTTGTTCCTCTTGATATTTGAGAGTTAAATGACTCCCATCGTTAACCTCTTCACAAATTCCCATGATTCGACGACTGTCGGCTATCGATGCTTCCTCCTCAAAGATTATTTGTCATTCGTTCATCTCCTTAACAAGTTCTAGCCAAATCCTTAGCGCTAACTCTCCTGAAATTTGATCTTTTAACTTAGAATATTTCCAGTTGTTCGAAGGTCTCGGCCTTCGATCCTTCTTCCTTCTTTGGACTTAACTCTTGGTCTCTCTTTCGCTTCTGAAAATATTTATCTCTTTTGATCTTTCAATTGGCTCAGTCTTTAAGGGACTCTACCCTTTTTCTTCCTTTGAAGACTTCTGGTGGACCTGATGGCACACTTTGCACTTGACCTCCTGAGCTTTGGAACTTGAAACAAGTTCACTTTGCACGTTCTCCTTATGCTTTGAATAGCCTTCAAATGAATGTCTCTCAACACTTTGTCTAAGTGTTGGCCCAGTGCACCCCTTGCACAGGTATTCTTCTATAGTATTCAACAACTCTATCTCCTTTCACTCCTTGAACGCATATAAGTGCCCTCCTGGAAACTTTTCGCTCAAACACACCTTGCTGAGCCTACAGAGTATTCAACAACTTTGTACGTGTCTTCTATGACACTTCTCTTATATTTTAACTTGAAATAGAGTTCCTCTAGTGCACTCTTTGCACTCGCTCGATGCCCACCTGGAAGAGATGTACAGAACCTTCAGTAGTTCTTTCTCTCTGTGCCTTCTCTACACAGTCCTCCCTTCCGAGTATTCAGTAACTCTGAGGATCTTCTTTAGTTTGAAAACTATCTGGATGTGCCCGCCTGGCATGTTATTCTTTGAACTCGACAAAGAGATTCAGATATGCACTCCTTGCGTTGGCTACATAACCTAAGTTGTTTTGTTGTGCACTCCTTGCACAGCCTAAAGAACCCAGAATGATATTACACAACTCAATCAAATATAGAGAAATCTATCTTCCTACTATAAATGAAATCTATCATACACCTACAACATTCATTCATGAAACATAAATACATGAACAACAAAATGCAGGAAAAAAAAATTTCAATTATCTCTGTGTACCTATACAGATGATTTACAAAAGAAATGGATTGCTACTGAGTCCCAGTTCTCTCAAGCTCTCCTAAGAACTTATAAGACCTTCTAAGGCCTCTCTCTACCAAGACCTCTCTACCCAGATGTTGTGGGTTGGAAATCCCCCTACAGACTAGCATTAAGGGTTTTATCATGCATGCAGAAATGACCTAAAGCTTCCTACTTCTTACCATCATCCCAAGACTAAACACCATTATTCATATGCAAATACAAGGTTAAAACTATCAAGTTGATGTACCTTAGTTTCTATGTTTGATGTCGATCCTTTTCACGCTTGGTCTCTCTTTGACTGCAACTCTCCTCCCAATGATGACCTGCATTCACAAAAAAGAAATAAAGAAATCCACATGCATTTGATCTATAAACTAATGGGTTAGATATTTAATCAACATATAATCAATATTAAAAAATGAAAAACCTCATATGGAGGGACGGGAAAAGTACTTATTTTATTAATCTCACAAGAATACCTCACAATAGTGAGATCGGCCATTACTTCTCAAATCTAGTCCTGGGATCCTCTTCAATGGTGCTCCAACTGATTTCATATATGTTTCTTCTTCACACAATAGTTGCAAAAGGTTGGGGCAAGGGGAATGCTAAATCAGGTAGATTTTCTTTACTATGATTTTCCTCCTTCCAAATGGGACCCCTACCCCTTCTGTTATAGGCTAGAAAGGGCTAGGTATTTGGTCAAGTGACCGACTATGGGCGGTTGAATAGTTTAGTTAACTTACCCAAAAATGTGTGTTCCATATGCAACTTCCCATTTTTCATGCTTTTGTAGGTACATGCAGTTTGTAGTGGTTTAGCTAGCATGTACATGCATTCAGTAGTGGACCAAGGCATGTGTGCCTTTAAAAAGGGTGGTTTTAAGAAGAGTTGTTCAGTAGTGGCTTGGTAAAGAAGGAATATGAGATGGCCTGATTCCAGGTAAGCATGTATGGTGCAAATTAGGGTTATAACAGATGCCCCCTAATTTGTGAGGTCAGAAGAGCATCTGATGGTTGAAATACATTATCAATCCTCACCAACGTACCAAACTAGTGAGCCCAAGGACCAGAATTTGGGAGGTATCATCTACAAAATAACAATTGTCTCACCGAGGCTGGCATACCCATGGTCATGATGAAATAAAATCATGGCTTTCAATCACATACACTACAGATCCATGTCATATAACTATATAAAGTGTAGCTGCAAGAAATACACAACGGATCTACATCTCATAATAAAAAAAGATATACATGTATAGTACCCATCTTTCAGAAGCTAACAAGGCCCGATTGCTAGAGATGAAGCTTTCAAAGCTCGAGCAACAACTTCAAAATCTTCACAACTCGAGTAGGAGTGTAATATGACTGTACAACTTCACTACCCATAGGTCTAGAGGATCTTGATGATCAGGCTAAGGGATTCATTTATTTTTAACAAATACTTGATTGGGCCTACGGGATGGTTAGGCATGGGGGTAAGAGACAATAATGCAGAGGGGTCAAATCAATCTTGGTAAAAAATTCCCTTGGACAATAGCACGACAAAATATGAGACTCAGGCAACATGATGTTTACATAAGTTCACGATGCATGAGGCAACACAAACTCTCCATATGTTTGGAAGGATGACCAAACGGAAGAGGACGCAGCTCTATGGAGTGAGAATAGATTACTAAGTTCATATTAAATCCTAGGGCTTGATGAAAAAATGGAAGGATGTTATTTGTCCAAGGGCGACTCATTGTGCTTCCAAACAAAGAAAATACTTTTCTCTTCCTCTTTTAGGGGTATATTTGACTTTTTTGTCTTTTTGTTTTTGAAAAATAATGAAAGAATTCTACATTACAAAGGAGGATCCAGTGTTGCGGACATACTAGTTCCAAGCGTAAGGAACACATGGACGCTTAGAGAAAAGGGACATATGCAGGAAAATGACACTCGCGAAAAATCCTCCATGGGCCAAGGTGTCAAGATACAGAGGCAAAGTGTTACATGGCTTGCATATAAGGCATGCTTCAGATGGTTCAGTTGAGAGCAACATGGAGCGAGCATTAGGCCAAAGACGCAGGTATGAAAATGTGATTAATAAGACATACAATGGTAACGTCCTTTGATGTGATTTTAACGAGCCTAGAGAAGGTAAACTCGATGGTTTTTCATATTTAGAGAGTCTAAAAAAATGGAAAAGAAGACTCCATTGGGGTACCTTTTTCGAAGGTAGTCTAGTCGGTTCAAAAAAGGGGTAAATTAGCACCAAAAATATGTCTTTTCAAAACCATTTTAACGAGTGTGATAAAGACAAGATCACTCAACATTTTTTTCATTTTTAAGGAGTCTGAAAAAATCTTAACTATGGACTCCGCCATGAATGTTCTTCTGGACCATTTTAACAAGTGTGAAAGAATAAGGTCACTCGATGATCTTTTCAATTTTAGGGAGTCTAAAAAGAGCTTAACTATGGACTCCATGGGGGTTCTTTTTTCGTAAATCTAGTCCCTCAGGCTCGAAAAGGGTTTAAATTATACCTAAGGATACTCTTCTAGAGAACCAAAGCCCCTAGAGTATACCTTTGTTCATACAGTTGACTATCTAGACTGAAAAAGAGGTAAACTACCACCGAACAGACGTGACTTCAACATTTAGTTTAGTGAGCGTCAAGGTCAATAAGATCACTCGAGAATCTTTTCATGTTTAGAGGGTCTGAAAAGGGCTTAAAAGAAGACCCGTTATGTTTTAGGAGTCAACAGTGATAATCAATCATGCAAATGAGACTCATACTCGTAACAGCTTCTGTCGGACTGGCTTGACATCGGGATAAGTCATGATTTCATGTTCGACGATTCTTGGATCTATGTCTGGCATTTCCTCGTAAGACCAGGCAAAAACGTCGTGAAATTATTTATAAATTTGTGTAGATTTGAATTTCCTTGGGGCAGAAATTCGCTCCAACGAAGATATTTTCCATGATGCCAGGGGTTCTAGGATATATATATAGGTATTGTTTCAGCTATTGTCTCCATATTGCCTTCAGCGTAAACATCATGCATTGCTAAAGGATTAATAGGACAAGCTTTATTTCCAGTCATAGTCAGAGTGAATTCACCTGCTTCAATTTGTCTTAACTCTGGGAGGAAGTAAGATCGATGATGAATATCATCCCAGGGTCTGTCTGGACTAGTCATTGCCTCAATAATTTCCTCGTCTGAAGGAAATACTAAGTCTAAAGAATCTGTATCAACAAGGGAACCTTGAGCCCATATAGGCTCAAGAACCGGGTCTAACTCTTGTGCTAGAGTTGGATCGGGTTTGACAGAGGCTTGTTATATGATCGAGTATGCAACGTCTACCATAGAAAAAGGCATGGCCATGCCATGGTGCTTTGTCTCTTCCATCGTGGTTGATGGGGAAGGAATATTCCACAGATCATTAAAGTATGTCATGTGAAATGACACAATTTGAAAGATCTCGGCCCTAGGTTGGTCGGGGACAACCGACATGTAATGGACATTGTTGGTCAGAGGATGGTAATCAAAAGTACCCATCAAACGTGGATTCCAGGTTGAGGGTTATCAATCATTGGGACCATGGAAACCCCTGATGAAGGGTCAGGACGAGAGAAGGATAATTGATCAATGGTCACGATCTGACCCCCTTGTGGGAACAACAAGACCCGAAAAACTGTCGCGACCACTTCTTGCATAGAATAGGTCCAGCTTCTTCCTAACAAAAGATTGTAGTCAAGAGATGCATTGACTACTTCAGCTTCGACGCACACAGTTTTCCCCCCAAACTTCACGGGGAAAGAGGGGATGATTCCATGTGGCCAGAAAGAATGACTGTCGAAACCTGTATGAAGAGTAGGTGAAGGAGACAAAACGGGTTGGCCAATGGACTTCCAACATTCCAAATACATCATGCATGTCGAGGTGCCCTCACCCACCACTGTGCAGAAAATGTTATGGGTAAAAATTTTCCTGGTGTAAGCCACTACTATCTAAAACGCTACGTGGTATGGAAGACGAGGTTTTAATTCATTTGTATCGAGCATAATTGTTTCTGGATTACAAGTCTCAACAAATCCTAGGGAGGCTAACAAAGCCTTTATCTGGGAAGGGAAGCTCTGGAGAACCTCCAAAGGAGACATCGCACAAGGGGTTTGTGATAAATCTTCCACCACAAAGTAGTTCTAGGCGGCTCATGTGTTTGAATTGTGAGAAGCTTTCTTGACCGCACCTTTTGGGATGCAGATCATTGTTTTGCCCAACGTCTTCTCAATCTCGAGAGGAAGAGGTGGGTTTTCGACTTCTTTACCCTCCTCAAAGGTTCTTGGATTTCCATAGTCGTGTGTCCTATTTGCTAAGTCAACACTACCTTTCATCATGTAGACATTCGTGGACGAAGGATTACTCGAAGATGGTGGGGGTCCCTCACTTCCCCCCTCCGTGCTTAAGGAGGCTTAAGTTAGATTTTTTCCGTGTGGAAACGGGTTCATTAAAATGATAGCTTGTTGTTGTGATAATAACTTCTAGGACTCTGCAAGCCTAGGGCATTGATATGTTGGGTGGTCCTCCTTGCAAAGATTACAAGGATATTTTGACTTTTTTATTTTCAGTGTCACCCCCGCCAACATTATCGGTGGGATTTTTATCCCCCTTACCCTTCTTTCGTTGTTTCTTATTTTCGTCAGGTTGTTGGGTGGCCTTTGGATTTGTCGTTTTCACACTACGTACATCTCACTTTTGGGTAGGGGGAACAACTGAACCAGTGGTCTGGATGGCCGTTGTCTATTGTATCGACAATTGTTGCAACTGATTTGACAATGGCTCAGCGGACTTTGTTTGTGTTGAACCAATAATTCCATCGGCATGTGTTCCATACCTTTGTCTGTTCTTGTTAAGTATTGACCTCAGTGCATCTGGAAAAATTTTGTAGAGTAAACCATACTGAGAGTAAATCATCTCTAGTTGTTGAGCTCTCATTATTGCATCTTCTTCAGAAAATACTTGAGACGTTGCGACATCTTTAGACAACTGGGGTACCAAAGACTTAAGGAACTACTCTAGAAAGAATGATGGCGGGACTGGCACTTTGATCAAAATCTTTCGGTGTCTCCATTTTTGGATGTGATCTGAGATATGATCCTCTTTTGTCTATTCGAAGTTAGCCAAAAATTCAGTGATGGCGTCGTATCTCACAGGTAATTGAAAATGGTTCAAGAAATCCATTTCCAATTCATCGAAGGAAGAGTATCATGAGTGATCAAGCTCAATGTACCATTTCACCACATTCCCTATGAGAGTGCGTTGAAACAATCGCAAGTGGACGGAGTCATTTCTCAAAGAGTTGGACGAGCACCATAAGTGGAAAGTAGTCACATGATCACCAGGATCTTCATTAGGCTTGGATTTGAACATTGGAATGTCTGAAGGAAACTTGGTTGGCATCGGGGGTCAACTTAGATCATGACAAATGGGGTCGTTTAATAATCTCGACAAGTCTGGCAAATGTAGAGTTTCCATAAAGGGTTGTTTGGGTTTTGGGTTGTAACTAGGGAAAAAGGAGCCTGGAGTTTGAATGGCACCAGATTTCCAGGAAAAAATAGGTTGTTGGCCAGGTCTCTGGTAATAAACATGGTCGTGACCAATGTATAGATTATGTGTTTGTTGAGAGTTCATCGGTTGATTCCAGTAATAGGATATAAAGGGCCAGGGATGTGTCGCATTCCAAGGATTTAGGGAAGGGTTTCCCCCTACTGATTTGACGGGCATAGGTGCTGAGCTTTTCCCAAGGTTCCATTGGGTATGGAAGGGGTTGCCCCTGTTCGACATTCCTGACACGGGAACTAATGCCTGCCATGGATTCCAAGGTCCTTGTGAGGAAGGAATTCCTAAGTTTGCCCCTTGTGCAGGAATAGTACCCTGTATAGAATGTTGTTGTCCATAACCGGGGTTTCCCCCGACCGAGATGGTAGCTGATGAGAAAGCGTTGTGACCAAATGCATCGAACAAAGAGAAAGGTTTCGAACCAACCGACATGTTATACGAAGGGAGTGCTTGACTACCTACTCCAAATGCGTTTATGTTTCGCCTGACAGAGTGTTGATGAACATCATTGAGCAAAGGGGATGAAGGAGGTATGTGACCCCCTCCATAAGGGAAAGAAATAAAAGGAGATGAAGTGGCCCCCATGGATCCTTGCAGAGGAGTGATAGAACTCCCTTCCCCTAGGCCTAATGTTTAAAAAGTGGAGAAAAGTATAGTACTCGAATCGAAGCCAGACATATCGTATGAGAACGAAGGGCCTGTTGTATTCTGGGTAAACGGAGCAGTGATCGATGCCATAGATGGAGTCGGACCACTACCCGAGGTAGTAGCAGTTGAGACCATAGTGGCCTGAACCGATGACGGTTGGTTCGGAGGTGGAACACCCCCTGTAGTGACAGTCGTGGGAGCAATATGAGTATTCCCTGAAGAAGTAGTAGTGTTTGTTTCCATTACTTCTTGTGACACTACCAGACGCTCATAAGGTTGGACCTGTACGACGATGGGCGTCGATAGATCAGTGATGGGAGGGTTATATGGACCAAGGGCTTATGATACAAGGTCAGAATTGATTGTTCCTCCATGATCATATGTTATCCTCTCGAAGATGTGTCAGGCACAGTTTCCTGTAACCCGGTTGTCTCAAAAAATCCTTCCTAGTCTAATTTTCTCCTTAGCAGTGGCGAGGGGGGTTCGAGGTCAACCCGCGACAGGCCCAAAATCCTTCGCAATTGGAGAAAATACTGATCCTATGTTGTGTGAGAATATTAAATACACGCTAGGGAAATCTATAATCATTTGAAAAACCAACACGCACTACAAAAAGTACCTATGAGATAAAACAAGCATTCACTAGCTAGTTGGAAAAATAATTACAACGACCAACACTAGAGCAACTTACTGGTGCAAGTGCAACTCAAATAAAGAAGCACCCTATGGGTATACTCTAGAAAGAGTGGCCTGATGTCTATCCTAGGTACCGTGGTATACCCCCATAGTCACCTTTGTAAGTCACTAGAAAGATAGGAAACTAGGTTTCCAACACGCAAACAGTCACTAGGCGGGTATAGTTGACAATCGGGTGTACAGCAATGAAAAGGGTATCAAGCTTGAAACCTTTCAAGGGTATCAAAATCAAGTGTTTCAGAAGACAATTGAGGACCACAAATGTATTTGAGACCCATGAAGCTATATGGAAAATGCGATCAATGGAATTCCAGGACAAGCCCTCTATATGCGTTCCCCACTACTCTTGGTCCGGCTTTGGAGGGGTTATCTCCACTACCTTTCCTTATGCAACCTTGTGTGTATCCCCTGTGTTAGAGGGGGGTCCCGGATAAATTTTACGATACTATACTTTTAACACTCCCTAGCATAGACTCTTATGTTTTTTTTTGCAGCCTTGAATAGTTTCCTCTCCAATCCTAAATCAAGGCTTTAGCCTAGACTAGTTGATGGACCCTACAAAAATAAAGTCTAGTTGATTTTAATTAATTATTATTTTTAGTGAATGTTTTAAGTCAGAGGAAATGAAAGTGAAACCAGTGATGTTTTTAGAGACGAAAGGGAAGAGTATATAATGAAAAAGGAAACAAATTACTTCTTCAGAAATTCAATTTGCACGCTCAAACTCTTTAACCAAACATTTCAAAAAAAAAAAAAATCTAAGATCTTTTAACTTCAAACTCAAACAAGCTTTCACTCAACTATGAGATAATTATTGTCCTAAGTCAATCAGCCAAGAACTTACGAAAACAATTTTTTTCCTGATGA
>ML853219.1:14808-29773 GCA_009831015.1 Picea engelmannii | reverse complement strand
CTTGTTTCCGCTGCATTTTTTACAGTTTCAGCTTATTTCGTTATTTAATAGAAAACCAATTTTACTGTATCTCTGTTATTTTCGTGTTAAGCACCTATTAATAATCTGTATTCATTTCGTTCTGCTCATAAAATCCGGATCAGATAGTCCAAGCTTATGCAGAGACGAGTGAAAGGAGTGCACAGAGACAACACTTTATTAAGTTTTATTCAATCTTGAGATGAGTGCAAGAAGTGCGCCAGAGGCCAAATTATTTCAAGTGTCAAAGATCAAGAGAGGAAGCACAGGCATAGACCAAGAAATTGGTCCTGTTGAAGAATATTCAAAAGTTCGAGCCATTGAAAGCTCAATAAAATCCCTTCTTTGAAGGGAAGTGGAGTTACACTAGAGAAGGAGCTACAACAGTCGCTGGATTGGCTACAAGATTTAATATGAGTCTTCGGATTTAGTCTATGTTGACGGGCGAAATTGTCCTTCCGTCAATTGAGAGAGTGGAACCGGTCCGGGGTTGTCTAAATAACCCAATCCGTTTGGAATGGACCACCCTGACGAGTTTAACGGCTCCGTTGGCCGCTCTAAGGTCTTAAGAAAAGCAAAGAGAAAACTAATCTAAACTAACTAATCTAACTAAAACAAATAAAACAAACTAAAACTAAATAAAACTAATAAAACAAACTAAAATTAACTAAAACAAACTAAAACTAATAAAACAAATTAATTAAAACAAACTAACTAACTCACTAATCTAATTAAAACAAACTACTAAATTAAACTAAAACTAAATATAACTATTCTAACTATTATATACAATCTACTAATTACTATTATAATAACTCAAATCAACTATCTAATTACCAGCTGTAATATTACTTATTCACAAATGTACACTATAAACAACCTACAAATTTAATTAAAACCTGCAAAACTCATGTGTTTTCTGCCCTAAGACAGCCAGGAATCTCTTTTTGATTTTTTATATTTTATGAATAAGAAATAAAACTACTGAAATTAAATGATCTAATATATTTACTGAAATTAAACAATCTAGTATACTAATTCTATCTAAACTAATAAAATCAGTAAACAAACGAGCGACTAACAGACCTGGAAGCGCTCCTCATTTGTCCTGCGTAAGATGACTTTGAAGCTGGTCGGAGGAAGGAAACTCACACCGGTTAGTCCATAAGCTTCTCGTAAACGATAGGCTGTGCTGCTCTTTGAAGTGTTTACAGGACAAACAAGACATAAAAAATCATAACAACTATATGATTATAAATCTATGCAATAAGGGAAACCTGTTATGCAAAAACTTATATTAAATAATTCAACTCATGAAGAAGATAAACATGTCATTCACAAACTGAATTAAACAATTGTTATGTCTTTTATACACTTGGAAGAAACCAGATATGGATTACAGTGATTAAAATTATATCATTTACACATGATTAAGATATCTAAAGTAGTCATTAACCATACACAAATTGATATACACAACATAAAACAAAATATTGATATAATGAGAAGCTAAAGCTGTGACAAAACACCAAATTCTGCTTCAGTCTGTATTAGAACTCCATATCCTTGTTCTCCCACGAATGAGGATGTTTATTATTACAAAAATCATAAGTATATATAAGTCTCTCCACAGGGTAAAACCTCCCTGTGGATAATATCAAAATGTTTTACATAATCTGGGAGATATCCCAAAATCAACTAAACTAAGAAACTAAAATGCAAGTGAAATCCTTGAAATATCCCCTAACTGCTCATAAACTCTACTGCAATTTCGAATTTACCTGCAATAGACCACAAATATTAAATTAGAAAGATATTTCAGTAACAAAATAATAAAAAATTGATCCTACAGACTTAGCTACAGAATCATCTGATTCTGTAGCTAGTCTAAAATAGCATACAGGACCAGATAGAAATCAAATCAAATCTTTTTTTTAAAATAATCCAATCCAATTTTCTTTTAATAAACATTAAAAATGAATCACTAATGACTCACATGATTTTATCATTTAAATTAAACAAAATCAAAAGGGATTGAATCGAAACAGGAGTAAGAATACTCTATTTTTCAGTTGCCATAAAACCGGGTCAAACAGTAACAAGACCGTTTCATATCCAAATGAAATTAATAGTGAATCATATCGTATAGGATACGATGTAATCCAACACAATCATAATCGAACACAATCAAAATCGATTTGTTACGGCTGTAACAATGTGCATAAGATTCATGTTGTTTTAATCAAATACCGATATGGAAAGACTGTTATGATTATAGTCAAATAAAACATTCATAACAGCATCAACCAAACTTTTCCATAGACTTCGATCGCTGAGTGTTACACAGTCAACAGACAGGACCAAAAATAGTAATCACAACCATCATCAAATCGACAGAGGTGATAATTGTAAACTGGGCAACAATCGAATCGAATCGTGACTGAATCAAATATAGAAACAAATTGTAATCCTGGGCATAATCACTTTCGTTCCTCAAATCAAATTTAAACAATATATTTGTTGCAATATGAATCGAACTGATAACACGATCAAACAAAACAATGCGAATCGATTGGTTGGGTATAACAGTTATGATTTGTATCTATACGCAATTTGATTACATATTAACAGAAACATATTGAATGGTATTCGAATTGGTCAAAAATGACATGGAGCATAAAATCATAACAGTTAACCATTATTGCCAACCATATCGTATAGAATATAACCAATTCGAATCGAAACATTGACTATGTTCAAAATTGAAATACCAGAAACAACTTATGTTTAGAAAAGATATTAACAACTTCAATAAGCAACAAAGTATTCAATTCAAGCCAAATTAAATCAAATCCATACCACGATCAATCGAATCAAAGCTAAATCCAATCAAAGCTAAACTGGGAAAATGACATTCGATTTATCAAAACAAAATTATATACAATAATGCATGCTTATGTGACGAAGCAAATCTACGTTGTAAACAGAGCTATGAGTTTGTCATATAAACAGGTGATAGTCATACCAGTGAGGCTGCTCAAGCTATGCCAATTTTGAATTGACGACCGTTGTAGCCGACTCCACATTCTTAAACAAAATAGAACCTGTTGTTCGTTGTTTCTTATCAGTGGCTTGCAATTTATCCCTTTGACTAGTGAGCCTTGCAACTTGATCCTCCAGAGAATGAATTTTGGACTGCAGCATTAGCACATCAAGGTAATACCTTTCTAACCACGAGCCACACTGATCACATGGTGGAGCAGTTGGTTGAGATAGAGCAGGGGAGGGTTTTGATGAGTCACCGGGGGTTTCACAAGACATTTTAATGCCTGGATAATTAGGGTCATTTTGCAAGCAAGGTGGTAGGTTTTTTACAAAGTCGTATGAGGTTTTGTCACACAGACCTTCCAAATAGGGATATTCACTTGCCAGGTAACGTTCAACCTCCGAGTCATAATCTTCACTCACCATGATAGGGTCAGGGTTGACAGGAATTTTCGGTTTGTTTCTTGCCATGCAAGAGATTAGTCGGGCATTATTTTTACCTTTGGAATTCGCAGTAGGTTTGGATTTAGGCCTTTTAGCCATGGGTTTAACAGTTTCGACATCCTTGGTCACAGAAAGGGGTAGGTCGATAGGTGAGTCGGGTAGGGGTTTAGGTAACAGAGCACTGTAGGGTACCGGGGGTGCAGACTTTCCCTCACTTACCACAGGTTTGTCAACCTGTGGTGGGTTTGAATCTTCAAAATTATTACGAGTAAGAAAATCATTCCAACAGTCTCGGTGTAACCCCAAATGACAAACAACAAGCATTTTAATTAACCCAAAGTGAAAAAGGCTGCTATCGGCCTGGTTCCATTTATATCTTTTAGACATTTTGAAGAGGCTCCTATGAAAGTAATAAGGCATATTAAGTTCATAGCCCATGAAAACCATAAGTAACCGAAGGTGATACAAGAAAACAAAACCATACCGACCCTCACAGGTGATAAACTACTTGGTTATCATCAGCAAGTCGTGCCATCGTTGCTTGAGCATACTCGTGGGCAAACCTTTGTCACAGGAGCTCACCCTTCGCGACTGGAAGAGAAATGTCCATGGGACATCTTCCACTTTGTAATTTTTTGACCATATTTGCCCAGTGACAGGCAGACCGATAGCTAAGCTGAGAAATTTCTCGTTAATTTTCAATTGCACATCCCAGACCTTGGCTCGACAACCATCAAAGGTTAATGCGAATTGTCGAGCCACGCAAGGGTTAAAATCATCAAACTTTCGTATGAACGGGAGCCATCCAAATTCATCAATGTCGTTGTAAGCATTGTCGAACATCAACAAAGCCTGGCAACCATTGGGTTTAGCCCTTATGACTGGAGCCATGGTGCGAGCACATGGTAGGGTTTGGATACAACACACAGGAGCAAAATTGTTTGGGCTAACAACTGAGAACAATGAAAGGGGAGGCAAATTAATGTGCGCGTGCGAGGGTGGTGGGATAGTTCACTGCCATGCAAAACAATAATGACCAAGTACAAGGTTGTTCAATCAATCATGACATCGTTCAAACCATAATATTCGGACAACCCAATGAATCAAACGGTGGATGATATGTCAATGTGTCGATCTATTGTTTGAAACCATGAATGTTTAATACGAAATCAAACCCGAAGTTAAATATGTGCCATTGTAATAATTCAAACCATTGTCATTCAACGTTAAATCAAAACCCAAATGTTTAACCAACGCGCCATTGCGTAATGTGTAATCAAACATTTATAAACATTGTGACCAATGATTTCATAAAATCGACAAGACAATAACTTATAATAATAAGGATCACATTATATAAAACAAAATCAACCATGACCCTTATAGAATCAAACATAACCCATAAATTTACATGCTCAATGCCTTATCAATCAAATAAAGATCAAGTTGCGCAATCAAAGAAAGAATAGGCAAATGGACATAGTTCCAAAAATCATTCCATCCACTTAATAACAAACCAAAGGTAAGTTCCTTTCAGAATATCAATGAGAAGATCATGACAGTTCAAATAACGATGGAGAAGTTTTCACGCTTACAGTCGTGAAAACTAAATTGAAACCAATTTGCAAATGTCGCATGAAATGAAAATATCGTCTATTTGCAAAAAGCGACGGTAATTTGAAGTTCAGAAGTCATAGGTGTAGGCAGCCTATAGGGAAATGGAAAAAATTGAATTGGCTGCCAACAGTCTCATACAAGAGGAGGATCGCACAACAATGGAGAAGATATCTGAGCCATTGGATCTGAGTGCAATGATCAACAACCATTGGATCCAGGTAAGTAGCACAGTCATTAACCCTTGAAGTCCTTCGGACTTCGCATATTCAGATATTTTCGTGTAAGTGTTGTGGAGGTGACAGATTTCCCGAAGTCCCAGGATCTGAAGAAAATCTGGACCATCCAATTGTGAGGACAAGTTTCCACGAATCCATTTATGTTCGAAAGTCCAAAAATACGATGATTTGGAGGCGTTGTAGCATAAGTGTGCGGAACTCCCAAAGCCCGTGTAATATTTCAGTTATAAAAAGTATGTAGAACCAAAATAAAATGCTAGAAATGGCAGATGAGCAACAATATAACCAGAAAAACACCACAATAATACTAAAATGATAACAGAATAACACCAGAAAGAGCACTTTGATTACTAAGAGCGATGTTCACCTACCTCTTCGAGGGAGAAACTTCTGGTCGAGTAGAGCTCTATTACAATAATATCCAAGACAACAGTTCTCATACCCTCGACTCCTATTTATACTAAACATGTCTATCAAAATAAACATCTAGAGGAAGATCCTTCTAGAAGTGGAAGCTTCGATTAGGTCTTATTTCATTCAACTTATTCTTCCTTATTTCTAGGCCTTATTAATATTGACCTTTATTACATCGAAATATATTATTCTACCTATGTGAGGGATTAGGTCCCTAACATGTCCTGCCCCTTAAAAACAGCCTTGTCCTCAAGGCTTGAGATGTGGAAATTGTTGTAGAATGGTAGCTAGTTCCCAAGTGGCATCTACTGGGGTTGTATCTTTCCACTGGACTGACACTTCCTTGATGGTTCGCTGACATAGGTGATGCTCACGCTGGTCCAAAACAGATTCTGGTTGTAGCCAAATGGATCCTTCATCATCCAACTCGGGAAGGTTGGTTTGAGTTTGGCACTTAGTTCCAATCACCTTCTTTAAGAAGGAAAAATGAAAAATAGGATGGATCTTAGAATGACTAGGCAAAGCTAACTGATAGGCCACCTATCCCACACACTTGAGAATGGTATAAGGACTGTAAAACTTGGGTGCCAGTTTCTGAAAATGGTTAGTCTTGAGGGAATTTATCTTGTAAGGTTGCAGTCGAAGAAAAACTTGATCCCCTTCTACAAATTGACATTCAGAGAGACCTTGATCTGCTTGTTACTTCATGCAATTCTAGGCCATGAACAAATTCTCTTTGAGGGTATGGAGAATATTCTCTCAAACTGTAATCATTTGGTCAACCGCCTGGACCTTCGAGACACCAGGTAAATATGAGAGAACTGGAGGTGGATTTTGTCCATATACTGCTTCAAAAGGAGTCATGCGGGTAGTTGTATGTTATGAAGTGTTGTACCACCATTCAGCGAGTGGTAACCATTAAGCCCACTGATTTTTCTTTTCTGATGCAAAACACCTCAAATATGTTTATAAACACTTGTTGACAACTTCAGTTTGACCATCATTCTGGGGATGATAAGTTGTGTTGAGATGAAATTGGGTGCCTTGTAGCTTGAATAGTTCTTGCCAAAAATTGTTGGTGAAAGTTGGGTCACGATAAGAAACAATAGAATGCGGCATGCCATGAAGCTTGAAGACCTGATCCATGAAACATTGAGCCACAGTGGCTGCTATAAATGGGTGTTGAAGAGAACAGAAATGAGCATACTTGGAAAGGCGATCAATGACCACCATGATGACTGATTTATTTCCCGATTTAGGTAATGCTACAATAAAATCCATAGAGATATTATGCCAAATAGCAGGTGGAATTGGAATGGGTTGTAGTGTGCTAGGAGATTTGACTGTTTCACCCTTGTTGCATTGGCACACATCACATTCATCCACAAAATTATGAATGTCCTATTTCATACCATCCCATAAAAAAGAATGTTTGACCCTATCATAGGTTTTGGTAAACCCTGAGTGCCCAGTTGTGGGTGTAGCATGAAGCTCGGAAAGTACTGTGGATTTAAGTTTTGACTGTTTACTTAAATACAAATGACCTTTGTATCGAATCTCATCATGGAGCCAAGAGTACCCTGAGGAAACTGGAGAATTGGACTGCAATTGCTATATCATATGCGAAATTTTGGGATCGTGTAGCCATTTCTGGTGAATGGCTTGGAGCCAATATGGTACAATGAAGGAGAGAGAAAAAAGGGACCCTTCGTCTTCATATTTTTCGGTAATTTCTACCTATTTCATACGGATCTGGTGGTATCCAGAATGAAGATCAATCTTAGTAAAGAGTTGGGCGCCACTCAATTCATCCAAGAGGTCATCAATGACAGGAATGGGGAATTTGTATTTAATGGTGAGTTGTTTGAGGGCACGGAAATCAGGACACATGCGCCAAGAGAATTATTTCTCCGTGACGATGACCATAGGAGAAGAGTAGGGGCTCATACTAGGGTGGATAACACCTGTGTTAAGAATTTCTTGAACCATTTTCTCAATTTCATCTTTTGGGGAAAAGGGGTGATGATAGGGACGGATATTGGGAGGAAGGCTTCCTGGGACAAGGGGAATGGAATAATCATGAAAACCACAGGAAGGAGGGAGTCCCTGGGGAGTGGAAAAAACCACTTGTTGTTTGGAGAGGATGGATTGGAGGTCCTGTGGAACAGAGGGTGTCCCAGTTGCTTGTATGGCATGGAGTTGGGAAATAATGCCTGAATGACCTTTTTTTAGCATCTTTTCCATGTGATGGGAACTAATGATCTCAAGGGAACTGAAGGTGATGCCTTGGAACTTATATTGCTGGCCCTCCTGGTCTAATTGCATGGTTAATTCCTTAAAACCCATGAGAATGGGACCCAAAGTCCTTATTCAGTTTTCACCCAACACAATGTCACAACCACCCATGTCGATAGAAAACATATGATATTTCAGGTGGTATTCACCAATTTGGGGACGCACATTTTCAAAATGCCCTCCACATTTCATGGACCCGCCATTGGCAATCATGATTTGGAAATTATTGACTGCACAGATATAGCAATTAGTTTTGTGGGCAATGCGGCGATGAAGAAAATTATGGGTGCTGCCATTATCAACAGGAATGATGACCTTCCTATGCTTGATGTAGCTAATTAGTTTGAGGTTTTGGGGAGCAGAGAATCTCGTGAGAGAATTTAGGGAAATGACCAGTTCTACTTCGTGGGGGTCTAAGGGAGGGGTAATGTCGGTGGGTTCAGGTGACTCAGACACAAGGGAATATTCAACATCCTCTTCCAAAAAATCCTCCGAGATAGCGATAAAAATCTTTTTTTCCTTACACTTGTGTCCCGAAAAATATTTGTCATCACAATTTTAAAAAAGGCCTTTGAGTTGGAGTTCATCCATTTCAGTCGTGGTCAATTTTTGGATCTTTAGTGGAGTAGAAGGAGGAGTGGGATTTATTGGTTTAGTGCGAGGAATAAAGGAGGGTTTCTGGTTTTGACAAGAGACAACATGTTGTGCTTCCTTAGCTCATTTAGTAGCCTCCACCCAACTCTAAGGCTGAGCCATGAGGACATGGGCACGAATATCATCTTTGAGGCCATTGATAAAACATTCTTGTAAAAAAGCATCGGACATTCCCTCTGTATGAAAAGCCAGTCGCTCAAAAGAATCTATAAATTCTTCCATTGTGCCATATTGTTTCAACTTTGTCAAATGGCCTAAAGGGTTGGTGTCAGTGTCAAAGAATTCATAAAGCTTTGCCACAAAGTCTTTCCAAGCAACATACCCTTGACAAGAATTTTTTCTCCATTGCCAACATTCCTTATCTAGATGGAGAACACCATACTAGAGTTTGTCCAAGTCATCTGTAATTTCATACAAGATAAATAATGTCCCATTTGATTTACCCAACCAGTGGGATCTGAGCCATCAAATTTCGTCACATCCACCCACAGAAGGGGTAAGTCACACTGAAAGTGATGGGGCTGAAAATTATGGGAATGAGAGGAAGTTTCAACTTCAGTATGCAAAGGTGGGTCAGATAAAGGGGGATCTGCAGGGATATGCAACTTGGTGCATATCATCGAAGCAACAGATTCAATATGGGTAGTCATGCATTTTTTGATGTCTTCTTTGAGTTCCGCGATTGAGGCAATGATGGAGGAATGCATGGTTTTATTGATGGTGGAAATATTGGCAATGAGTTGTCTCACTTCTTGTTGGGTCTCTGTGAAATTAGATTGCAAGGTATTGAAGCAGGCTTCCAAGTCTTGGCTACAAGTATGGGCCATGATGATGAGGGAACCGAAAAGGGGCGGATGGGGTCATTTTTTTTTTTAACCATGATAGGTATGAATGTGATAAGGGCAAAGAGATAAATCCAATGGAATAGGTTTCAAATAATGGTGCAAAAAATTATAGAATTTTTTTATTTATTTTTATACCTAGAGAGTTATACTCTGGCCTGAAGAATAATGCAATGATGAAATGCCCAAATGCTTAACCATGAATAAATGTGTATTGATTTGGCAACCCAAAAACAGTTGCATGGAAATAGATCCTGTCTGTTTTATTTTATTTTTCCATCCCCAAGGGTTAGGTATTCAAGGGTTTGCCTTGTGCTATAGCTCTCTGATATACGTGCGGGGTCCAACAATAGTACTCAGCCCAATATATCAGTGCACCAGCTAAGGAGGCTAGACCTTGCCCTTAGGCGTACTACCCGACTAGGTATTGGAGAGTATCTTCCCGAGTGTTGTTCTCAGTGACACTATATCAGTCAGGCGGCCGATAAGTTTATCTAAAGAGGGCTTTAGGAAATCTAGGCCGATCCATATACAGGTGTTGTCTGATGCACTACCACTCGAAGGGGTACCAACAAGGGTTACAAGGGTGGCCAACATATGTGCGTTGGAGTACCACTTGTATTTCCTGTGTGTATGAATTCCTCAACCATTGGTTTATGCACGTAATGAAAGATCTTTGTAGCTTAAAGACGCCGGAATATGTCTCTACCCTGAAAAAAAAATTACCCACAATTTTCTTCCGAGGAAAGTGCTCTGATACCACTTGTAATATTCCAGATATAAAAAGTATACAGAACCGAAATAAAATACTATAAATGGCAGATGAACAATAATATAACCAGAACAACACCACAATAACACTGAAATGATAACAAAATAACACCAGAAAGAGCACTTCGATTACTGAGAGCAATGTTCACTTGCCTCTTCGAGGGGGAAACGTCCAGTCGAGAAGATCTTTATTACAATAATATTTAAGACAACAGTTCTCATACCCTCAACTCCTATTTATACTAAACATGTCTATCAAAAGAACCATCTAGAGGAAGTTCCTTCTAGAAGTGGAAGCTTCTATTAGGCCTTCTTACATTCGACTTATTCTTCCTTATTGCTAGGCCTTATTAATATTGACCTTTATTACATCGGAATATATTATTCTACCTACATGAGGGGTTAGGTCCCTAATAGCCCAAAAAATATCCTAGCCATTGGCGTAAACAATCATGCATCAACAGATATTGGAGTCCATAGATCTGACACTCTGGAGGAAATTGAGTGTGAGGTTGCTTGGGTCGAGAACTCTCGAAGTCCGAAAGGTCGAAGTCGATATCGATCATCCATCCACGAGGAAAGGTGGAATACTAATCATAACCCTTCGTGCATTCACTAGTTCAACACTTTGGGGTATCTAAGGTGTTGATTTGTGGAAGGCTCCAAAGCTCGAAGCGTGGAGTACAGATCCATCGTTGATCTGAGGAAAGTGTCAGTCATCTGATTCATATCCTCAGAATTTGTGAAGTCGGGGTGTTTGCATAGTTATTGGGTTAAGACTCCCGAAGAGAAGAGGTATGAAATACTTGTGAGTCGCATATCTCGACATACATTTAGGACCGTCAATCTTTCTTTTTGTTCGGTTGTCCACTAGTTCAACGTTCGGAAGGAACATTGGGTGTTATTGTTGGAAATCCCAAATCCCAAGGTTTCAAAGTGTCGTAGTTCCATCCACTCAAGGGTATTAGCCCACGGTTTTGTCCCATAGTCGCGTGGATTTCTCCACGAGGGAAAACAGACCTTGGCGAAATTGAAATTGTGCGCATGGTAAGGGAAAAAGGCCTATGGAGAATAAATTTGAGGGCTCAATAGGAGCTCAAGAGTTGATTCGACTCCCTACTATGAGCGATCCTAGACCAAGAGGTTGAGCGAGCCCCAGGAGGTGGTGGGGGTTTGCGTCAAAAGGAAATGCAAGGCATGGCATGGCATGGAAAGGTAAGGAATAACAAGGAAAAAACACTTCATTCGATGGAAAGGAAATTTGTGATATAAATTTAAGTCATATGTCCCTAGATTTTTTTTTTATTATTTATTGGGATGAGAAATGTTCCTTTTTTTGTGATTGTTGTTTCATTGCAATCCACATTTTGATTTGAATTTTTCCTTGCATAATGTTATGGAAAGATATATGTATTTTTGTATAGGTTAAAATGGAAAGCTACATGGAAATACATGCAAGGAGGGATTAGTCTATGTTAGATCATAATGGTGTTCTAGAGATTTGTAAATGTAACGACTTAAATTTTGGCCTTGGAAGGTTAGAAATTTGATTTTTACTTATCTTAGTCTTAGTGACTCATTGCTTAGTATTTGTTGGGTTTAGTTAGAATCATATAGACATTTGATATGCACACATCTTGATCTATTTATGTGTTGTGAGATATTATTTTTATTGTTATATGTATATGATGATAGTTATGTGATTTGTTTAAACATGCAAATTGAAATTTGGAACTTTGGTATGTGGATACTAGTTCAGAATTATGTTTTGAATGTATAATAGATGCAAGGCATTGTGTAAATAAACAAACATTTCTTAATTGAACATTAATATAGATAAGGATTCTAATATGAAATTTGTAGTGTGTATGTATTGATATGTGTTATGCAATATCCAAATGACTATAGTGTTGAGGTGACCAAGGCATGGCATGGAATGGAAAGGAAAGGCATGGCATGGAAAGTCAAGGAAATACAAGGCATGACATGGCAAGTCAAGGCAATTCAAGGCAAGGCATGGCAAGGAAAGGCATGGCATGGAATGGCATGGCAAGGCAAGGCATGGAAAATCAAGGCAATGCAAGGCATGGCATGGAAAGGAAAGGAAAGGAATATCATGGAAAGGAAAGGCATGGCATGAAAAGTCAAGACATGGCTCGAAAAGGCATGGCATGACATGGAAAGGCAAGGCATGGCTCGGAAAAGCATGGTTTGGCAAGGCATGGCTCGGTAAGGCAAGGCAAGACATCGCAAGGAAAGGAAATGCAACGCATGGCATGGCATGGCAAGGAAACACATGGCATGGAAAGGAAAGGCATGGTATGGCATGGCATGGCAAGGCATGGCATGGAAATGCAAGGAAAGGAATGGCATGGCAAGTCAAGGCATGGCATAGAAAGGCAAAGAAATGCAAGGCATAGCATGCCATGGCATAGCAAGGCAAAGAAATGCAAGGCATAGCATGGCATGGCTAGGCAAGGCAAGGCATGACATTGCAAGGCAAGTCATGGCATGTCATGGCATGGAAAGGAAAGGTGTGGCAAGAAAAGGCATGGAAATGCATGGCATGGCAAGGAAATGCAAGGCATGGCAAGGCATGTCATGTCAAGGAAATGTATTACATGGCATGGTAAGGAAAGTGAAGGCAAGGCAAGGAATGGCATAGAAAGGAAAGGCATGGAATGTAATGTAATGGTATGGAATTTCAAGGAAAGGAAAGGCATGGCATGGCATGAAAATGCAAGGCATGGAATTTCAAGGAAAGGCATGGCATGGCATGGCATGGAAAGGCAATCCATGACATGGAAAATATAGGCAAGGAATGGCATCGAAAGGAAAGGCATGGCATGACATGGCATAGCAAGGCAAATCATGGAATGACATGGAAAGGAAAGGCATGGCATGGAAAGGCAAGGAAAGTCATGGAAATGCATGGGATGAAGTAAGGAAAGGCATGGAAAGGAAAAGAATGGCATGGCATGGAAAGGAAAGGCATGCCATGGCATGGCATGGAAAGTGAAGGAAAGGAAAGGCATGACACGGAAAGGAAAGGCATGGAAAGGTAAGGAATGACATGGCATGGCATGGAAAGGAAAGGCATTTCAAGGCATGGCATGGAAAGGCAAGGCTAGACGTGGAAAGGAAAGGAAAGGTATGGAAATTCAAGGAAAGGATGGGAAATTCAAGGAAAGCCAAGGCTAGACATGGCAAGGTAAGGCATGGCAAGGCGAGGTATAAGTATAAGTCTAGGTACAGGTATGGCAAGGAAAGGCAAGGAAATGCAAGGAATGACAAGGCAATACAAGGCATGGCATTGAAATTCAATGCAAGGCAAGGCAAGGACTAGAAAGGTAAGGCACAACATGGAAATTCAAGGAAAGGGATGGCATGGCTTGGCATCGAAAGGAAAGGCAAGGCAAGGAAAGACAAGGAAAGGTAAGGGAACACAAGGCAAGGAAAAGGCAATGCAAGGCTAGGAAAGCAAGGAAAGAAAAGGAAAGGTTAGGCATTGATCACATACTTTTTTGTGGACACCCCATCCACTTGGAATGTTCCACATCCATCCATGGAGTTGGCTACCTTAGAATTCAAACATGTGGAGTGGTTTCTTGCATGCACATTCTTGGAGGGAACATTCCATGTGGACACTTGGCATTTGAATTGTCTTGATGCCTATTTTTGGTTGTGTCCCCTTCATGGGAATTATTTGATGCATACTACTACTATTTTTGGATGAGGGTGAATTGCTTTGGAGATGCTAATGTCCACATGTTGTAACATGGTCAACCATGGATTGAGGAGAGATATAACTAATTTCTTATTATAATATTTATTTTACTTGTCATGGAGTTAACTATAAAATAGTAATATTTTGTTGTATAATAGAAAATACTCACTCTATAAAGAATATTTCTCTCTCTCCATTGCAAAGGGTGGAGAATTTGGGTATTTAGGAGCTCTCCTCTTGGACTACATTGTAGAACATTTTGAAAAGATTAATGGAGAATTTGAGGCATATTTTCATTTGATGTGAGGCATTATTGTTCACTCATATTTTATGCGTTGATTTTGTATTAAGAAACCCTTGTAACATGTTGTGATTTCCATTATAATGAACCATACTTCATTTTGGATAGAGTAATGTGAGGTTTCAACTCTCTTATTTCTATTGTGATTATGTTAGCCTACATGATTCTTATTATTGGTTCCTAGAGCCTTAACTAGGATGGGACTTCAGTCTTTTGTCAAATTTAGGTCCTTGAGAACCATTAATTGCATATGGATTTATCACTTAGTAATGTTTTCTACCATAATATATTCGTTAATGCATAACACGAGTATTTATAATCACTTTAGAAAAAATAAACTATTCTTACTTAAATAGAATTCCTTAACACTATAAAAACTAATTAATCAAATTAAATAAGTTCATACATTCATACACATAAACTTCATACACTTTGAAATTCATACATTCATCAACAGAATGCAGAAACAATGAGATTCATAAAAAATGTACCATGAAATATATATATATATATATATATATATATATATATATAGAGAGAGAGAGAGAGAGAGAGAGAGAGAGAGAGATGTTGGAGATATGGCTATAACAGAAGACTGACG
>ML853217.1:20654-44424 GCA_009831015.1 Picea engelmannii | reverse complement strand
CTATGCAATTAGATTTGGCCAACAATTTGGCTAAACCTTGGCCTTTAACTAGATTGGTGGGTTTTATTTCTAGATCAAACTAAAGGATCCTGGAAATCCACGTGCTCCTTTTCCCATCTATGTCAGGCTGAATGAGGATGTCCTTCACAACAGCTGAAGGGACATATGCGATAATCCTTGAATGAAGGACATAGATCTTGAAAGCCTTGAGGGCTTTCACCAATGCATAGGCTTGCTTCTCCATAATGTCATATTTCACCTCAACTTCCCTTAGGGATTTGCTGAAAAAGGAAATAGGCTGCTCCAGCCCTTCAACACTTTTTTGCAATAAAAAAACTGCCACTGTATCAAAAGAAGCAAAGGAAAAAATCAGAAAATCATTGGAATAATCAGGACTGATAAGCATAGGTACCTCAGTCAACGCCTTCTTGATTTGCTTAATGGATTCTCTGGGATCAACTATCCATTTTACTTCATTCCCCTTTCTGAGCATGACTGTGATATGCTTCACCAATTCGACAAAGTTTGAAACAAATCTTCTTAAAAAATTAACTTTGCTCAGGAAGGATTTGACCTCTTTCCTATATCTCGGGGGTGACATGGTTTGGATTACTTCCACTCTTCTGGGATCAATCCTTACTCCCTCAACAAATACTATATGCCGCAGTAATTTCCCCTCCTTCATAGAGAATAATGATTTCCTTGGATTCAGGGAAATACCAAACCTTCTGCACTTCAAGAAAACTTTCCTCAGATGACAACAATGTTCTTTATCAGATCTGGAAAAGACTGTTATGTCATCCAGATAGATGACCACAAATTTATCCTTCTCCTCAATGAAGGAGATGTCCATGGCTCACTGAAAGGTTGCTCCTGCGTTCATTAACCCAAAGGGAATTTTGGCATACATGAATGTGTCCCAAGGAGTGGTGAAGGCTGTCTTTTCTCTGTCCTATGGTAAAACAAAGATCTGATTGTAGCTAGAAAAGTGATCAATCATGGAAATCCTAGATGCACCTGTTACCCTCTGTAATATGTGTTCCATATTTTGCAGCGGGTAATTGTCCTTCTTTGAGTTCCTGTTCAGATTTCTGAAATTGACACAAAGTCCAATTTCCCCATTCTTCTATCTCACCGGGACTTGGTTGGATACCCATTCTGAATATCTCAGGGGAACAATGATTTGGGCATCCAACATCTTCTTTACCTCCTCTTCATGATAGGCAACAACATGGGATTTATCTGTCTCAACTTATTCCTAATTGGTTTGGATTCTTCCTTCAATGGGATCTCGTGTTTGATAACACTAGTGTCATATGTCCTGAGGTCTTCGTAGGTCCAGGAAAACACATCAACAAATTATTTTAATAACTCAGTATACTCGACCCTCTTCTCTCTTGACACACTGCTTGAAAATTTGACAAATTTTGGTTCCTGCTCTGTGCCAATATTGCACTCAGCCACATGAATATCACACTTTGAGATTTTACCCTTTACTTCCACATCATTTATGTCAAACAATCTTTCTAAAGGGACTAGTCCCTTTGGGATGTGATTGCTGGGTACTTGGAAAATGTGATGATTAGAAATCTTGTTCAGAAAAACATCAGCATGGGGGTCCATGTCAGAATCAGGATCTTGATTAATATGTAATTCTAAAAACTCATCAATGGTCTCCAGGAATCTTTTGACTTCGAGATCATCCTCAAACACTTTCCAATGCTTGACATTATCAGGTACGAAGGGTCTGTACTTTACCTCTACATCATATCTAAGCTTGGGTGGCAGAGGAACTTTGAAATTTCTTGCTGAGACAACCAAATAATTGACCACTGTATTTTCTTCTCTAGGGATGAATGAAATGTTGAAGGAAGAGAAAAAACTGTAAACCAGGTCCCACACTTCATTTCTGTAACTCCTGAGTCGAGGGTGTTTGGTCTGGTAAATATTTCTGATCTGGTGGACAATCAACTCATAGTCTCCAAATACTGATATCTCTTCAATTCCCATGTCTTTTGCAACTTTCAATCCCAAAACTAGGGATTTATACTTTTCCACATTGTTGGTAGCCTCAAATTCTAATTTGTATGATAGAGGTATGGTTTCCTGAGTAGGGGAAACAAACACTACCCAACACCAACACCTTCTCTAGAAGAAGCTCCATCAAAGAACATTTTCCATACATAGGTAATTGGAAGAGAATCTTCTAGGGGGGTAATGGACTACTTTCTGATCTCAAGAGGAGTTTCTAGGGCATTAGCAAGATGTAATAAGCTAGATCCCAAATCTGTGTCAAGGGAAAATATAGGGTGATTAGTGGGGTCTGCTTCATCACTGACAATGTAGGCCAACTGAGATTCTCTGTACAGTCTTCTATGTTCCCCCCCAAACACCGGAATGGTAGCATATGTCAGGTCCATCTGCAAGGTCCCCCCAAGTCTTTTTATCCAAGATCTTGACAATAACATGCCGAATTGGGGGGGGGGGGACGCCAGCCATCATAATGTCCATAACTGCACTTTTCATAGGTAGCTGAAACAAGGTCACAACTAGATCTTTGATGACCCCAAGACACTGCACCCTCCTAGATTCAAAGGAATACAAGTCATGGTAAGCTTTTGTGACTTCCAGCCCGAGTTCTTCCATGACAATTCTGGGCATGAGATTATGGGGTTCCCCAGAATCCATTAGAAAGTTATGCAACACCTTATCATGTATATTCAAGGACGTGTAGAAGGGAGGGGATGAATCATCTCTATATTCTACCATAGGACCTAAGATGACTGCTGGATTTTCGTCTTGGAGATTTACTGAGCTTGTGGAATTATTTGGGGCTTCAGATCAATTTTTTAGAGAGGCTTCTTTTAAAATCTTCATGCTTGACTAGCTCTGAAAGGGGTACAGGAATTCTAATCTTTTGGATTTCATGATCAAAACTGAAGGAGGAAGGGGGCTTTAGAATTTCTCTCACCTATGAGACAGGGTCTTTGGCTATTGGTGAGGGATTCTTAGATTTATTTTCCTTACTGATGTTTGCTGTGTTTTTAGTAGGCTTCTCGTCCATGGAGGGATGATTAGGGATGTCATACTTCCCTTCTTTCTTCTTCGACCCGAGGTTATACTTATTGGGACTACTCTTGGCTTTCTCCCCTTTACTCAGCTCATTTATTTGACTGTTCATGAGGGACTCCTCATAGGTAGATTGAGTTAAGTGAGGGAATGGGGAGGTGTCTCCAAGGCAATGGATTTTAGGGTCAAGCTCCTCTTCTTCACTTTCCTCATCAATAACAAGGTTATTTTGAAGAGGAGTCTGGATTTTCTGATAGTTTCTATCTCTGTCCCTTTTAACCTTTGGCATAATCTGAGGAGCATTGTTGTTTGGCCTCCTAAAGTTGCCTCTATTGTCAACTTTTTGAGGATTTCTGTATGTTGGCTTCCCCTCCATTTTCATTTTCTCCATCTCTGTAGACAGGGACTTTACCATTTTGGTTAATTCATCTACTTGAGGGTAATCTGCAGAAGAACCAGAGGTTGAGGCCTCAACTCTTCTCCTTCCCTTGTCTCTGTCAGAATTTCTTCTGAGCCTGTCAACTGCCAACACATTGGATTCTACTTCCAGGGCTTCATATTGCATGTTAGTCAAGGAAGTAGATCTTCTTTCTCTGAGAAGGAGGAGAAACCGAGGTCAAAAGAACTTGCATAAGTTATTTTGGCAGAGGCTTATGTGGGTTTTATCTCAGCATGGATCTTATTGTACATCTTATTGAATTGTTTGGAGAAGTCATATACAAACTCTCCTTCCTTTCTCTTCAAGGACCCAAACTCTGTGATATAATACATGAAATCTTTTTTATCTCCCCATT
The DNA here is from genome assembly GCA_009831015.1 of Picea engelmannii. Classification (NCBI taxonomy): domain Eukaryota; kingdom Viridiplantae; phylum Streptophyta; class Pinopsida; order Pinales; family Pinaceae; genus Picea; species Picea engelmannii. The sequence continues at coordinate 40,561 of ML853217.1, read as the reverse complement.
GCCTTAGGAAAATATCATCTAAAGCTTCAATCCTAGCAATAGATCCAGGGGTCAATCCCCTAAACCATTTTCTAACCTCGCCATCAAGGCTCTGGACAAAATCTCTCATCCAGACATCTTCATTTTCAATATTCATATTATCTACATAACTGTAGAAGGCAGCAAGGTGCTCTTCAATAGTTATGTCTTCCTCTCCAGTGAACTTAGGCATGTATTTTAGGTAATATCTAGTAGGGAGAGAATTCATGGGCTGAGGTAGGACCAGGGGGGCATATCTTGCAGCCACTATGGCATCCATTCAGTTTATGGGGGGATGAGCACCTGCCATAGGGATATGAGGTGGAGGAGAATTGGGAGGAGAAGGGGTTCGAATAGGGGAAATTGGAACTGAGCTTCCTAGATGAAAAGGAAATAGTAAAGGATTAAGAGAAAAGGCTTCAGGGCTTGAGGGAGTAGAGGTTTCCCTCTTTGGAGAAACAACATAAGCAATAGGAGGAGGGGTGGTGAAACCGAGAGTGGGAAAATATTCTAAGGTCTGGGGTCTGAACCAAGGCACTACTTCATGGGAAATGGGAGTGACAAGGCTTTCTCTCTCTAGTCCAAAACCAGGAGGAGGAAACTCAACATGAACACTCCCAAAATTTAAAGTTTGAGAAACTCCAATAGAAGGTATAACACTAGGATGAGAAGAAGAAATTGGAATTCTTACAGGAGGATATTGAAAATCATCAGAAATACCTAGTTCAGTAGCATAAGTACCTTCTCAAAGGGCATTTCCCTTTCTGATAAGTTTCTCTGGATCTGCTTCAGATGTTGCTAAGGGTAGCTAGTGAGTAGACCTTGTATGTCTACCTCTGGAAGCCACAACTAAAACAATGGAGTCGTCACAGTAGAGTCGCTAGGTGCACAGTCACAATCTTCATGTACTGGGATCTAATGCACCTTCATAACCACTAATCTTTGTCGTTCAATTCCAGGGAAAATCTTCAACTTCGTCCCCGAAAATGGTGCCAGAAATGTTAGCACCAGAAGTCACCCCTGGATTGCGGCAGAGGTAAGCCTGATACCCATCAGTTTGTATGTCACAGTAATTGAATTTAAGGGTGGTCTAATGGATGCAGTCTCAGGATTATATCTCTTTAACTCAGAAAACAGGGTTGGAGATGCATAAATAAGTGAGGTCTTGATCTAACTTAAACCAATAAGTTTGTATAGTGATGAGTAGGCAGAAGAAACATGAGGCAAGCATGACAGTATGTTATGGACATCCGGTCTTCCAACAACTTGTGGAGGAAAATTCTCAGATACAAGATCCTCTTGAGTCTGAAAACTTCAAGAAACTGAAAATGTTGCAACAACAAAAATAGTCAAACCTACACTATACTGCAGTCACAACACCCGACTGGATCATCCATTCCTAAGCTTTCATAGTCAGAAGCAAAGAAATAAAGAAGAAGATGGATACCATTAAACAAGAAGTCTCAAGTATCAGTTCATAACCAGAGAACGAGAGGCCTCATCAAAACATTACAATCGAGAGTGTAGCTCTACCATCGACACTAACAAAATGGAAAAAATGCCTACATATACTAAGAAATGGCTCTGCTGCTGAAGGCATGATCATGTCATGAGTTTCTATGTTAGGTTGTGCATACAGACGTTGGTTAGAATACCCATGCAGTCTTCTGTCAGAAGTGATCTCTGTCAGACTGGACTGACAGTCTTCCTCTGCGATTTGTCCCTTTCTGGCCTTCTATTTAAGGAAGGAGACAATGTCTCACCCACCTTCCTTATTTACATTAACTACTGCATCGGGATCAAGGAGGCCCAAGTCAAACTGGGAATCTGAGAGACGTGGTGACCTCTCCTTGGCTGTCTGCTTCTTCGTTGGACTTTGCAGGGGGGGACCCGGTTGGTGGACGTGAAAGATGACGAGGAGGGACCAATAAGGCGATTGGTGTGGGCTCAATGGGCTACAATTCATACTCGACAACTAGGTGGAGAAAACGGACAATAGAACGTGGGTGCAGAGGTGTAAGGGAACAAAGGCGATGTGGCATGAGGAGGTGAAGAGCCAGATTTTAGTGGAAGCGACAACGGTAAATGATGGTGGTAAGCTGTCTACTTGTATGGGGTAGGAAACAGTAAGAGGTTTTAGGTCGGGGGGTCCGAGTTAAGGAAAATGCGACACGTTAGTGGGGGCCCTGCCTTTTAAAACAACCAACTTGGATGACCCCCTCATTAAAGGTAGAATGCCCTGGGGTTTCGATATGTCTCCTGCACCGTAGATTTGGGTGCGTGGATCTCAACCACCCAGATCTATGTGTTGCTTAGCACAACGCACTCGTGCGCCTCAAAATTAGGATAAGTGGGTTTTTTTTAACCCATTTCTTGCTATTTTTTTGCCAAAGGGGGTCATTTCTTAGGAACATGCCCATGCCAAATTAAATGTGATAACATTAGGCTCCATGTGGGATGGATTTCTCCCTGTGAGATGCCAAGAACTCTTCTGCAGTTTCAGTTCCTTTCTTTTGGGCTATTGAGTCACTTATTGAAACTAAAAACAAATAGGAAAATAATATTTACAAATACAGGGGAGCCACTTATGAATCAAATAAAACATTTCTTTAGAAAATGCCCATTCATATGGCCATTTAAAACTTCCTCTCTCTCCAAATCCTGCAACATGTAAGTATTATTTAAAAGCACTTCAGAGATTTTGAAGTCCCCGATCCACATGGCCTCAAACTTTATGTGCTTTCCTTTGTCCAGCCTGGGTGCATCCCATTTAAGTACTAGGTCTCCCAACTGGAAATCTTCTTTTCTTTCCTTTCTGTCAAAGGCTTTCTTGATCCTCTACTTATGGTCATGAGCTTTGTCCATCACCTTCTCTCTAGTCTGCTGGGTTTCTACCAGTTGATGAATGTTTCTGATCATATTGTCAGGTTCTCCTTGATAATCCTAAAAGAATTTCGCTACGGGTAAAGCCAACTGTGAAGAAAAAATGACTTCTGTCCCATAAACAAGTTGGAAAGGGGAGATTCCTAGGGATCTTTTTGTTGTCACTTGATCATCCCACAGGGAAAATTTGAGCTTTAAATCACATGCCTTCTTATTGTCTTCTAACAGTCTTTTAATAAGTTTGATAAAACTTTTGTTAGAAGAATCTACCAGTCCATTACCTTGGGGATAATAGAGAGTGGAGTGAATTAATGAAATCCCAAACTACTCACAGAACTTGATCAACGACTCAGAATTGAAGGATGCAACATTATCAGTGATGATTTTGTTCAGACAACCAAACCTTGCCATAATATCTTCAAGGAAACCAATGATCACTTTGTGAGAAGTGCTCCTGGTTGGGATAGGTTCTATCCATTTGGTGAAATAATCTATTAAAGTTAAGATCCACCTGTGTTGAACACTTGAATCAGGGTGAATTTCCCCAATGAAGTCCAGTCCCCATTGCTGAAATGATCCTGAAGCTACCACAGGTTTTAACGAGAGAGACTTGAGCCACTGATTTCCTGAGAATTTCTGACATTTGATACATGCTCTGATTTTTTCACATACATCAGTGAATAAAGTGGGCCAGTAGTACCCAACCCTGAGGATTTTGTAGGCTGTGGTCTTCCAGAAGTGGTGTCCCCTACATAGGCTGCTATGGAAATCAAACATAATTTTCTGGGCCTCCTGTGGGTTTAGACATCTCAGAAGAACTCCTAGAGGGTCTTTCCAATACAAGACCTAGTCAATAAGGAAATACCTAGCTGCTTTGAGCTTTAAAGCTCTTGCCTTGCCTTTTCCCATACCATCAACGATCTTAATTCTTGCATAAAATATATAATATCTTTATACCAAGTGCATTATGCCAATGGAGGGGTGCCCTGAGGATTTTTATCAACAAACTCATCTTGCTGACCCTTTGAGTAGGTGTTGATGAAGTTCAACCCCAAATCTATGCAATTAGATTCAACCAATAGTTTGGCTAAACCTTGGCCTTTAAATAGCTTGGTGGGTTTTATTTCTAGATCAAACTCAAGGATCTTGGCAATCCACTTTCTCATTTTCCCATCTATGTTAGGATGAATGAGGATGTCCTTCACAACAACTGAAGGGACATATGCAATAATCCTTGAATGAAGGACATAGATCCTGAAATCCTTGAGGGATTTCACCAATGCATAGGCTTTCTTCTCCATAATGTCATATTTCATCTCAGCGTCCCTCAGTGCTCTGCTGAAAAAGGAAATAGGATGCTCTGACCCTTCAACACATTTTTGTAATAAAACAACCGCCACTGTATCAAAATAAGCAAAGGAAAAAATCAGAAAATCCTTGGAATATTCAGGACTGATAAGCACAGGTGCCTCAGTCAACGCCTTCTTGATATTCTTAAAGGATTCTATGGGATCAACTGTCCATTTTACTTCATTCCCATTTCTGAGCATGACTGTGATATGCTTCACCAATTCGACAAAGTTTGAAACAAATCTTCTTAAAAAATTAACTTTGCCCAGGAAGGATTGGACCTCTTTCCTGGATCTCGGGGGTGACAGGGTTTGGATTGTTTCCACTCTTTTGGGATCAATCCTTACTCCCTCAACATATATTATATGCCGCAGTAATTTCCCCTCCTTCATAGCGAATAATGATTTCCTTGGATTCAGGGAAAGACCAAACCTTTTGCACTTCAAGAAAACTTTCCTCAGATGACAACAATGTTCTTGATCAGATCTAGAAAATACTGTTATGCCATTCAGATAGATGACCAAAAATTTATCCTTCTCCGCAATGAAGGTGATGTCCATGGCTCACTGAAAGGTTTCTCCTGCGTTCATTAACCCAAAGGGAATTTTGGCATACATGAATGTGCCCCAAGGAGTGGTGAAGGTTGTCTTTTCTCTGTCCTCTGGTAAAACAGAGATTTGATTGTAGCCAGAAAATCCATCAGTCATGGAAATCCTAGATGCACATGTTACCCTCTGCAATATGTGTTCCATATTTTGCAGTGGGTAATTGTCCTTTTTCGATCTCCTGTTCAGATTTCTGAAATCGACACAAAGTCTGATTTCCCCACTTTTCTTTCTCACTGGGACTAGGTTGGCTACCCATTCTGAATATCTCAGGGGAACAATGATTTGGGCATCCAACAACTTCTTTGCCTCCTTCTCCATGATAGGCAACAACATGGGATTTATCTGTCTCAACTTCTGCCTAAATGGTTTGGATTCTTCCTTCAATGGGATCTCGTGTTCGATAACACTGGTGTCATATGTCCTGAGGTCTTCGTAGGTCCAAGCAAACACATCAAAAAATTCTTTTAATAACTTAGTATACTCAACCCTCTTCTCTCTTGACATGCTACTTGACAATTTGACAAATTTTGGTTCCTGCTCTATGCCAATATTGCACTCAGCCACATCAACATCACACTTTCAAATTTTACCCTTTACTGCCACATCATTTTTATCAAATAATATTTCTAAAGGGACTAGTCCCTTTGGGATGTGATTGCTGGGTAGTTGGACAATGTGATGATTAGCAATCTTGTTCATAAAAACATCAGCATGGGGGTCCATGTCAGAATCAGGATCTTGATCAATATGTAATTCTGAAAACTCATCAACAATCTCCAAGAATCTTTTGACTTCGAGATCATCCTCAAACACTTTCCAATTCTTGACATTGTCAGGTACGGAGGGTCTGTACTTTACCTCTACATCATATATGAGATTGGGTGGCAGAGGAACTATGAAATTGCTTGTTCAGATAGCCAAATAATCGACCACTGTATTTTCTTCTCTAGGGATGAATGAAATATTGAAGGCCGAGAAAAAACTGTAAATCAGGTCCCACACTTCATTTTTGTAACTCCTGAGCTGAGGGTTTTTGGTTTGGTAAATATTTCTGATCTGCTGGACAATCAACTCATCGTCTCCAAATACTGATATCTCTTCAGTTCCCATGTATTTTGCAGCTCTCAAGCCCAAAACCAGGGCTTTATACTCTTCCACATTGTTGGTATCCTCAAATTGTAATTTGTATGACAGAGGTATGGTTTCCTAAGCAAGGGAAACAAACACTACCCCAACACCAACACCTTCTCTAGAATAAGCTCCATCAAAGAACATTTTCCATATAGAGGTAATTGGAAGAGAATCTTCGAGGGGTTTAATGGACTGCTTTATGATCTCAAGAGGAGTTTTCGGGGCATCAACAAGATGTAATAAGCAAGATCCCAAATCAATATCAAGGGAAAAGATAGGGTGATTAGTGGGGTTTTCTTCATCACTGACAATGTAGGCCAGCTGAGCTTCTCTGTACAGTCTTATATGTTCCCCCCCAAACACCGGAATGGTAGCATATGTCAGGTCCATCTGCAAGGTTCCCCCAAGTCTTTTTATCCAAGATCTTGACAATAACATGCCGAATTTGGGGGGGATGCCAGCCATCGAAATTTCCATAACCACACTTTTCATAGGTAGCTGAAACAAGGTCACAACTAGATCTTTGATGACCCCAAGACACTACACCCTCCTAGAGTCAAAGGAATACAAATCATGGTAATATTTTGTGACTTCCAGCCCGAGTGCTTCCATGACAATTCTGGGCATGAGATTATTGGATGCCCCAGAATCCATCAGACAGTTATGCAACACCTTATCATGTATATTCAGGGACGTGTATAAGGGAGGGGATGAATCATCTCTATCTTCTACCATAGGACCTAAGATGAATGCTACCTTTTTGTCTTGGATATTTACTGAGTCTGTGGAATTATTTGGGGCTTCATTCATCAATATTTTAGAGAGGCTTATTTTAAAATCTTAATGCTTGGCCAGCTCTGAAAGGGGTACAAGAATTCTGATCTTTTGGATTTCATGATCTAAACTAAAGGAGGAAGGGGGCTTCAGAATTTCTCTCACCTTTGAGACAGGGTCTTTTGCTATTGGCGAGGGATTCTGAGCTTTCTTTTCCTTACTGATGTTTGCTGTGTTTTTAGCAGGCTTCTCCGCCATGGAGGGATGATCAGGGATGTCAGAATTCCCTTTTTTATTCTTCGACCTGAGGTTATACTTATTGGGACTACTACTAGCTTTCTTCTCTTTACTCAGCTCATTTATTTGACTATTCATGAGGGACTCCTCATAGGTATATTGAGTTAAGTGAGGGAATGGGGAGGTGTCTCCAAGACAATGGATTTCATGGTCAAGCTCCTATTCTTCCCTTTCCTCATCAATAACAAGGTTATTTTGAAGAGGGATCTGGATTTTATGATCGTTTCTATCTCATTCCCTTTGCTCCCTTGGCATAATATGAGGAGAATTGTTGTTTGGCCTCCTAAAGTTGCCTCTGTTGTCAGTGTTTTGAGGATTTATGTATGTCGACTTCCCCTCCATTTTCATTTTATCCATCTTTGTAGACATACACTTTACCATTTTGCTCAATTCATCTACTTGAGGGTAAGATGTAGAAGAACCAGAGTTTGACGCCTCAACTCTTCTCCTTCCCTTGTCTCTGCCAGACTTGCTTCTGAGCCTGTCAACTGCCAAAACATTGGATTCTACTTCCAGGGTTGCATCTTGCATGTTATTCAAGGAAGTATCTCTTCTTTCTTTGAGCATGAGGTAGAAATTGGGGTCAAAAGCACTAGCATAAGTGATTTTGGCAGAGGCTTCTATGGGTTTTATCTCAGGAGGGATCTTATTGAATCATTTGGAGAAGTCAGATACAAAATCTCCTTCCTTTCTCTTAAAGGACCCAAACTCTGTGATATAATACATGGAATCTTTTTTATCTCCCCACTACCTCAGGAAAATATCGTCTAAAGCTTCAATCCCACAATAGATCTAGTGGTCAATCCCCTAAACCATTTTCTAACCTCGCCATCAAGGCTCTAGACAAAAAATCTCATCTAGACATCTTCGTTTTCAATATTCAGATTGTCTACATAACTATAGAAGGCAACAAGGTGCTCTTTAGTAGTTATTTCTTCCTCTCCAATGCACTTAGGAATGTATTTTAGGTAATATCCAACAGGGAGAGAATTCATGGGCTGAGGTAGGACTAGGGGGGGCATATCTTGCATCCATTATGACATCCATTCAGTTTCTGGGGGTATTAGCACCTGCCATAGGGATATGAGGTGGAGGAGAATTAGGAGGAGAAGGGGTTCGAACAGGGGAAAATAGAACTAGGCCTCCTAGATGAAAAGGAAACAGTAAAGGATTAGGAGAAAAGGCTTCAGGGCTTGAAGGAGCATAGGTTTCCCTCTCTGAAGAAACAACAGAAGAAATAGGAGGAGGGGTGGTGAAACCTGGAGTGGAAAAATCTTCCGAGGTGTGGAGTTTGAACCAAGGCTCTACTTCAAGGGAGATGGGAGTGACAAGGCTTTCTCTCTCTAGTCCAGAACCAGGAGGAGGAAACTCAATAGGAACACTCCCAAAATTTAAAGTTCGATAAAATCCAACATAAGGTATAACAATAGGATGAGAAGAAGAAATTGGAGTTCTTACAGGAGGATATTGAAAATCATCAGAAATACCTGGTTCAACAACAAAAGTACCTTCTCGGTGGGCCTTTCCCTTTCTAATAAGTTTCTCTGGATTTGCATCAGGTGTTTCTAAGGGAAGCTGGGGAGTAGACCTCCTATGTTTGCCTCTGGAAGCCATAGCTGAAATAGTGGAGTCACCAGGTGCACAGTCACAATCTTGATGTACTGGGATTTGATGCACCTTTAGAACCACTAAGCTTTGTCGTACAATCCCATGGAAAATCTTCAACTTCATCCTCGACAATGACGCCAGAAATGTTAGCACCAAAAGTCACCCTTGGATTGCGGCAGAGGTAAGCCTGCTACCAATCAGTTTGTATGTCACAGTAATTGAATTTAAGGGTGGTCTAATGGATGCAGTCTCAGGATTATATCACTTTAACTCAGAAAACTAGGTTGGAGATGCATAAATAAGTGAGTTCTTGATCTAACTTAAACCAATAAGTTTTTATAGTGGTGAGTGGGTAGAAGAAATATGAGGCAAGCATGACAGTATGTTATGGACATCCGGTCTTCGAACAGCCTGTGGAGGAAAATTCTCAGATACAAGATCCTCTTGAGTCTAAAAAATTCAAGAAACTGAAAACGTTGCAACAACAGAAATAGTCAAACCTACACTATACTGCATTCAAAACACCCAACTGGATCATCCATGCCCAAGCTTTCAGATTCATAAGCAAAGAAATAAAGAAGAAGATGGCTTCCATTAAATAAGAAGTCTCAAGTATCAGTTCATAACTAGAGAACCAGAGGCCTCATCAAAACATTACAATCAGGAGCATAGCTCTACCATCGAAAGTAAAAAAATGGAAAAAATGGCTACATATACTTGGAACTGGCTCTGTTGTTGAAGGCATGATCTTGTCGTGAGTTTAAGGCTTTGCGTTGATGAGTTTCTCTGTCAGGGTGTGCATGCAGGTGTCAGTTATACTGCTCATGCAGTCTTCTGTCGGATGCAATCTCCGTCATACTAGACTGACAGTATTCCTCTGCGATTTGTCCCTTTATGGCCTTTTATTTAAGGAAGGAGGCAATGTCTAACCCACCTTTCTTATTTACTTTAACTGCTACATCGGGATCAGGGAGGCCCAAGTAAAACTGAGCATCTGAGAGATGTGGCGACCTCTCCTTGGCTGTCTGTTGCTTTGTTGGACTTTGCAGGGGGGGGACCCAGTTGGTAGATGTGAAATATGATGAGGAGGGACCAACAAGGTGATTGGTGTGGGCTCAATGGGCTACAATGCATACTCGACAACTAGGTGGAGAGCGCGAATGATAAAACGTGGGTGCACAGGTGTAAGGGCACAAAGGTGATGTGGCACGGGGAGGTGACGTGGAGGAAGAAGGAGGGAGGCGAGTGGAAAACACATGGCGAAAGGTGAGATGGTTAGGTACGAAACCAGGAGAGTGAGTGAGGGGAAAAGTGTGTGGTAGCGAAAGGTAGAAGGGGAGTGGGTGATGTGATGGGCGGAGGTGAGAGGCAGAGTGGAAACCAGATGTTAATGGGAGCGACAACGGTAAATGATGGTGGTAAGCGGTCTACTCAGAGGGGGTAGGAAACGGTAAGAGGTTTTAGGTGGGGGGGTCCGAGTTAAGGAAAATGCGACACGTTAGTGGGGGCCCCGACTTTTAAAACCACCAAGTTGGACCCCCCCCCCTCGTTAAATGCATAATGTCAGGGGGGGGTCTGATATGGCTCCTGTGCCATAGATCTAGGCACACAGATATCAACCACCCAGATCTACGTGCATCTTAGCACAACGTGATCATGCACCCCAAACTTAGGATAAGTGGGTTTTGTTTAACCCATTTCTTGCCATTTTTTCGCCAAAGGGGTTCATTTCTTAGGAAAATGCCCATGCCAAATTAAATGTGATAACAGGTAGTATTATCCCACCATTCTGCTAGTTGAAGCCACTTCATCCATTGAGATTGCTTGTCTGAAGAACAAAATCATAGATAACCCTCTACATTTTTGTTAACTGTTTGTATTTGACCATCTATTTGTTGACAATACACCGAACTCATAGCTAGTGTTGTTCCACTCATCTTCCATAATTATTTCCAAAAATTTCCTGTGAATTTTGGATCTTTGTCACTTACTATTAATTTAGGAAGACCATGGATTCTATGAATTTACTTCATGAACACTTCTGGCACTTGGCTTGTTGTATATGTACTTTGAATTCCACAAAAATGTTCATATTTTGTGAGTCTATCAATGACAACAAAAACGGAATCCTTACCTTCATATGTTTGTAACCCTGTAATGAAGTCCATTGATATCTCTTCCCATCCTTGATTATGTATGTGTAATGGCTAAAATAACCTTGGAGATTTTATCATATCTCCTTTATTTCTTTGTTAAACCTAACATTCTTTCACAAATTTTAGAATATCTTTATTCATTCCTCCCTAAAAAAAATCTTTTTTGATCCTTTGGTACATTTTAAGGAGCCCTAGATGTGCTTCCATTAGCAAGTCATGGGACTCCCTTAATATTTGTTGCTTCAACTTTGATTGAGGTCATAAACATATTCTACCCTTGTACCAAAGTATATCTCCCTTCCACTACCAATGTTCAATAGAGTTCATCCCTTCCTTTATACATTGTATTTTTTGTATAGTATTGTTGTCATTTTTCCTTTCATCGTGAGCTTCTTCTAGACACACATGAATATAAGATGTAATATAATATAATCTTGAGGCTTCTTCTATTCTAGAAAGAACATCTATTACTACATTGTCTTTCCCCTTTTTGTATATTATTTCAAAATCAAAACCTTGCATTTTTTCTACCCATTTTTGTTGCTCTTTTGATGAAAATATTTGCTCTGAAAAGTACTTTAGGCTATCATGGTATGTATTGACTTTAAAGTGCCTCCTAGTGAGATATTGTCGCCATTTTTTTTATTGTATGTAAAAGTACTTCCATTTATTTTTCATATATAGATTTCACCAAATATTTTCTCTTGAATTTTTTCCTTTCAAAAGCCAATGGTGCCAATTCTTGTGTCAATACTGCTCCCATTCCTAGTCTTGATGCATAGCATTATACTATGAATGTTTTACCAAAATCAGGTGTTGCTAATACAGGTGTAGAATACATGGAATCGTTTAATAGAGAGAATTCCAAAGTAGCCTTATCATTTCATACAAATGATTTTTCCTTCAAGAGAGATGTGAGTGGGCCTGCAATGCATGGATAATTTTTAACAAATTTTCGATAATATCCTGTAAGACCTAAAAATCCTATGAGACTCTTGATGTTCTTAGGATAATGCCATTTTATAATAGCTTGTATCTTTTAAGGGTCCACCTTAACCCCTTCCTTTAAAAAAATATGACCCAAATATTCTACTTCTTGTTTCCCAAAAGAACATTTGGATCTTTTTACATACAATTGATTGTTCTTAAGAATTTGCAGGACTTGATCCACATGTTTAATGTGGTCTTACCATGATTTTCTATAGATAAGTATATCATCAAAGAAAACCAACACAAACTTTCTAAGATGGGGTCTAGAAATTTTTGTTCATAAGACTTTTAAAAATCGAAGGAGCATTAGTCAACCCAAAAGGCATGAACAAGAACTCATAGTGCCCACCACAAGTTATAATTTTTTTTTTGGGAATGTTTTATTTTCTTAATATGATCTAGTGGTCTTGATTTAAGGTCTAGCTTTGTAAAATAATCCACTCCATGAAGCTCATCTAATATCTCATCAATATTTGGAATAGGGAATTTATCCTTTATGGTGATTTTGTTTAGATCTCTATAACCATGACGCATTCTCCAAGAATTATATTTTCTTCTCACCATCACTATTGGATCTAAAAAGGAACTCTTACTTGGTTGAATAATACCTGAATCCAACATGTCTTGTACTATTTTATCAATATACCATTTTTGTTGAGGAGGATATCTATAAGGCCTTTTATTAGGAGTACTTCTCGGTATTAGTTCAATTTGATGTTCATGATATTTAGATGGAGGTATACCTTTAGGAATTTCTTCGATGATCCTGTAGTGATTTTCCAATATAGTTGCTAACGCCTTATCCAAGAGACTGGTTGTTGGTTGATTTAATTGCTTAAATATTCGACATTAAATTATCAACTAGGATGTTCGTAAACTTAGAGATGATACATTCTATGTGTGGAGGTCAAGGTACTGATAGTATTCCTATTCTATGGAATGGAAATGAAAGTAGGAAAAACAAAACTATCTAAGGAAAATCATGCGGAAAGTAAATCACTCGTGCATAAAATAAATCACACCAAACCAAAGGAAAAGGTAGGGGAAGGGATAAGAGCCTAAACCTATTCAATCTCTTCACACAAAACCACACAACTGTAAGCATTGAAAGTAAGGCAGGAAGTAAAACCACATAACTGTAAGCATTGAAAGGAAAGTATCTAAACTATTCTACATTTCGGAAAGGAAAGGAAAAGTAATTCAATCCACCCATGATCTGTAAACACCAGCAATCAACAACTTCATTAAAGAGAAATCTTCAACAATACATAGCCAATATCCCCAATGATCAATGATCAACAATCTCTTCATTGCAAAGAGATGAATGGTCTGGAAATCCAAACTACTCTCTACAACATTTGGAAACCTCCCTACTACTCTACTACAACCTCTCCCTCTCAATATATGACCCGACTCTATCACTCCATGACTTTGACCTGTCCATACATTTTATACAAAGAAGCAAAGGGGCGAATTGAAACCAATTTCCCCAAATCTAGACGATTAAAGCTATGGATAGATTTACAAAATATTGTCTTGATGTATTTTTAGTGGATCTTGGTTGAAGAATAGCTCAAGATCAGATTACATTGGATTCATCTATCATAAACTATTGGCCCGTGGTTAGGTATTAAGGAAGAACACGAATATTAAGGAGGAAGAAAGACAAAGTACGAAGTGCGCGAAAGGCACACAAACCGAGGAAGGGTCAAAGTGGTTAAGGAAGAATAAAAGGAGGATCGAAGTAAAGGAAAAGTGAGCCGTTAGAGGAGAAGATCAAGGAAGATAAAGCATCAAGGAAGATGAATCATGGACAGGTCAGGAATCGGAAGAAGGCACTGGTAGATGCTTTGGAGCACCTCGCGGATGAGAAGGAAGGACAGGCTGGAAAAGCCCTTAAAATGCGGGCCATGTGGACCTAGCGTTTTGGGACCTAGGGTTTTGGTACCTAGGATTGTCTAAGAGTCATCAAATGTATAAAAAGAGGTCTAGGAGAGTTGAGAAGGGTTTGTATTTTTTTGGGTATTGGTTGTTGTCATTGAGAGAAGTGTCCTATTGTAAGAGTATTCTGTAGTCTGTATCTTCAGCTGGGTGCAAAGATCAATCCTGCAGCTGGGTGCACGGGGAAGGGAGAGAAAGAGGAGGAGAGAGAAGGATCTACATCTAAGTGTGCAGATAGAGCTGTATGTTTTCATCTAATATATCAAGAAACACAGTTATGTGGACATAGCCCTAGGGAGAGGGTGAACCATGTAAATATTGTTGTTCTTTGTGGTTGATGCTATGTTATTTGCTATCTGATTATAATGTTATTTCATTGTTGTCTCCATATTAAATATAGAAGGTATAAACTAACTTTGTGAAGCTAAGTATAAGACCATTAAAGACTCTCTAGGTTACATTGCGTTGTTGTTCTGTAATCCCTTTGCAATTCCTCTGGTTGTAGACACCTGTGTCCTACAACCCCCTATTGCTACTTTGAGTGAGATTTCATCTGCTTCGTAGGTGTTTCCGAAAAAGCCAGTAGTTAGGGTTTGTTGGTGCGCTGTTAGAGTTGATCCCTTGTTTTTCCCCTGTGCCAACAAATGGTTCCATTGCCGGGACTGAGATCTTATTGAGGGAATGTCAAGGTGGTTTCCATCGAAGACAAAGATTCAAAAGTGGTTTGAAGAACAAGAAAGGGACTTCGCCGAAGCTTAGAACAAGAACCCTATCATTAATACAAAAGATTGGTTGGGAAGTTACATATTTACTGACGTACATGAGATTTTATTTGGAGGAGTTCATAAGGAGTTATACTAGTGGTTAGCCAGATTAGCAGACACTCAGTTTGAGATTAGATCTAGACCACCTGTGGTTTGAACAACGATGTTGATCAAGAAATTTAAGAGAGTTGATAAAGTTGTGTCTAGAGCAGTGGATCTCTGGTTTGATAACACTATTGGAGGGTATATTACTGAGTTTGCAATTGACAGAGTGGAATCATATAGCCAAGCAGAGAGGTATTTATTTAAGGGACATAGAATGAAGTTCCTACACTTTTTGAAGCTGAAGATTAAGATGCTATTGCATGCGAAGAATATCTTAAAGATACAGTAATCAGTTGGACCTTAAAGCTAATGTTCAAGAATTCAGATGACGACAATGACACAGAGGCTGGACACACACAAAGTGGAAGATCATTCAGGAAGGTTCCTCTTGTGAACCTGTTTGAGCAGAGTTACAGACCATTAACACAAGATGAGGACTTCTACAGTGGAGAAGAATCAAGGAGATTAAATGGGGAGCATTCAGAGTACTCAAGGGCAGATGAAGTAGAGACTGGAGGACTTCACCGACAAGAACCAGAGACTTCAGGGATTGTGCCTACTACCGAATTAAGTATTATTACTCCTCCTATTTTTTTAGCAACATTAAGTAACCGGAGTAACCCGAGTAATAAGAGCAATCAAAGTACTGTTACAAGCAGTTTAGTACACACCCAGTCGAGAAACCAAGGAATATCTATGGAAGATGAAATGAGGCTACCTATTTTTAGAGGCGATGGATCTTAGGATCCTGACCAACACTGGTTCTTATGCAAAGCTGTATGGAGCATTAAGAAAGTCACCGACGAAGCTGTTAAGAGAGCCTAGTTTAGTACCACCTTGAGGGACCATGCCTTGAGCTGGTATATGAAATTTTCCTTAGGATCTGCATAACCTAAGCCATTGAATGACATTAAGATTGCGTTGAGTGCAGAATTCAAGAAACCAAAGTCGGAGTCACAGTGCATTACAAAGTTGAAGGAAATCAAACAGAAGGTAACTGAACCTGTTTGGGAGTTTGATCAGAGGTTTAAGACCTTGACAGGCCATTTAAGTTTTCAATTCATAGATGAACAAAATAAGGAATGGTTCATCACTTCCCTCCTGCCACATATCAGAGTTCCTCTAATGCAACATAAATTCGCTTCACAAAATGAAGCATTGGAGATGGCCATGAAACTAGAAGAAACCCCTGTAGGGGAATCTGTTGGAAGATTGGTTGTTGTCATTGATGTCAACCCTAGTCATGGGTTTTGGACCACAATATTGATGAAGGTATTTGTACATGAAGGACAATGCACATGCAGATACAACACCCATGGATGGATAGTATACATCATGTGGTTTTCGGTGGTATGTGGCATGTCACATGGATCCTCATGGTTGAGGAGAAATGAATTTTTGAAGATGACAAAGTGAATTGAAGAAACAAGTACATGTAGGCCCTGAAGATAATTAAAGAAAAGAATTACAAAATAAGAAAGTATCATGTCGACCCTAATGTTAAAAGGAAGTGACATAAATGGTATAAATACATATAATTATACATTCATTTGATACACAAGTCTAATTTTAGAGGAAATCAGAAGTAAAGAAGGCCGGATTTCAAGGGAGGATGAAGTCTTTTGGTGATGTGTTCTAAGGTATGTTATTTACAGGTCATCTTACACTAGCATATTTGGGTGATTTTGCGATGGCTGTTTTGATGCTCTTACGACATTATGTCATTGACATTGCGATGAATCGGGAGTCTTTGAAACATCATTTTATGTCACGTGGAAATTGCGACGAACTTGAACAAATGTTGCAAAAGCGACAACATAGGCAATTGCGACAAAAAAAGAAATATCATCGCCAATACGATAATATAGGAAAACTATGTGAAACCAACATTTCGTCTCAATTGTGACGCCCATTGCAACAAAAAATTTCGTGGTTTATATAGAAAAACTGTCGCAATAATTTAATTGGTCATCGCACTGGCGACGACAACATTTTGTTGTTTACATAGAAAAATCATTGCATCAATTGAGTATGTCATCGCGTGTGTGACGACAACTTTTCATTGTTTATATAACAAAACCGTTTCATCAATTGAAGATGTCGTCGCACGTGCGATGACAACTTGTCGTTTTTATATAGCAAAAATGTCGCAACAATTGAAGTTGTCGTCGCACGTGCGACAAGAACTTTTCATTTTTATCCAACAAAAATGTCACAACAATTGAAGTTTTGGTCACACAGGAGACGACACCTTTTCGTTTTTATATAGCACAACTGTTGCGACAATTGAAGTTGTCGTCGCACAGACGATGACACATTTTTGTTTTTATATAGCACAACTATCGCAACAATTGAAGTTGTTGTCGCACATGCGACGACATATTTTTCGTTGTTTATACAACAAAACTATTGCACCAATTAAGGTTGGCGTCGCAATTGCAATGACCAATATTTATTTAAAAAAATAAATAAATTATTTTAGGATGCAATTTTGATATTAATATTAATATTACCATAATAATTTTTTAATTGATATGTGCTCCATTATTAATAATTTAACAAACAATTAATGAAGTAGAAGCGCTAGGACTGCTCTAAGCTGCTAAACCTAGAATCTGATGCCCTCTCTGTCAAATCCATGAAGAATATGTTGACCATATGCTCCTCAATTTCCCCTTTGCAAAATAAGTCTGGCAGCATGCCCTGCCAAGAGGGATCCCTTCTGACCAACTACCTCCTGACATACCCACTCTGCTAAAAAACTGGTCCACCCTCTGTCCTTTCCCTCTCAAGGCCAACCCTCAAATCAAGTGCTGCTGGATGTCCCTCCCTAAATTCATCCTTTCGAAAATTTGGCTTGAAAGAAACTCTAGAATCTTCAAAAATCTGACCGCTTCACTCGACATCATTTTTGCCAAAGCCAAAGCCCTACTGGGAGACTGCCTCTCCTACCTTTGGCCTTGCACCAACTCCATTTATCTCAACTCCTCTGATAAAGATTGGATCCATAGCCTCGCTCCAGACCTCAAATCCCCCCCTCCCCTCACTAAGGATCACAAAATATGATGAACTGCAGGAATCAGACTACTCTTGGGGGCTTGGAGTCGAATTCAATAATATAGTAGAATCTCTAAGCCTTTGGAAAGGACTTATCCAAGCCCGAAAGCTAGAAATCAAAGAAATAACGATGATAGGCAACTCTCGGATTTTAATCCAAGATATTGTCACCAACACCTTGCCTACTCAAATGAATCTGCGCCACATTCTCAAGAAAATCATGTGGCTCTCCTGCTCCTTCCAAAAAATTGACTTCTTTCATGTGCTCCATCATCTCAACGCTGAAGCTAACCAAGATTCCAAAGCTGCCACCCACTTGAGTAGGGGTCAACTCTCCCTAAATGGAACTTTGGTTTTCGTCCCTCTCCCTTAGCGACACCCGACGAGCGCTCAGCTGGGCCTCTCGGGGCAAGTGTCCTTCATTCCCTCCCAACGTCATACTCGTGGCAACCCTCCTTCACATCCCTCATGGCACATAGAGGATTCCTACTCCATCTTGACGGGGAAGGAGGTCAGAGGTTCAAAATGATGGAAGAATATCTAATCCAGCTAAGGGAGGAAGTGGTGTAATCTCTCACCTACACAACTCAGCAAGCTAACATCAAAATTGTTGATCTGGAACCAACAATTGAAAATATGGATATTCAAGTTGCAGGACAGAGCCACTAGATAGATGCAGGGGAGAAGGCGACCACGAGCGCAAGCTCCTCCATCCCGGGTCGGAAGGTTTAATCCTGAATTCCTCTTTCCTGGAATTAGTTCTTTTTGAATCTCTTATTCTCTTCTTTGTAAGTTGGAGTATAAGCCCTTATGCAACTCAGACAATCGTGATGTAAGCCGATTCTTATTCTGAGTTTAGTTATATTTTGGACTCTCGGTTGTTGTGGGAATTCTAGGACTTTATAGCATGGCAACCCCTTTTGTAATCTCTAAGCTCCTGCACTGATCGTAGGGATGAATTATGTAAGTTTTCTCTACAGTGGTTATACCATTGGTTTTAATACATAAACCCCTTTCTTGTGTAGAAAAAAAAATATTACCATAATAGACTTAAGACTAGTCTATTATATGAAATTTCACAATCATTCACATGATAAGTTTCAAAGGCATAGTTAAAATATGTTTCTCTGTTTCATATGGTAGCTAACAACAAGAGAAAATATGTATTATACCATGTCATACATAACACTATTGCACACTTGTTATATGATCATTTCATACCTGCTCATTATGAAGAGTTGCATACAACCCACTCAAAACTATCATTCAAAGTAAACAATATAGCATAACCTTCAAGATGAAGACAACTAGTTAAAAATGGTATTATCCAAAGCATAACAAGTACAATTTCATGTTCAACAATTAAACACATCCATGCATTCATATCAATAGACATGCATTCAAATTAATGGACATATACAATCCTATTCATGAATAAGAACTTCACTCTGCATAAATAAGAGGTCTACTCATTCAATGCGTACATGACAGTCAAGGGTGGTTACAACTAAGTCTTGTTAACAATACAAATATACCACCAAATATTATTGGCTTAACATCAATCAAACTCATTCATAGTATCCCTAAGACAAATTCCTCTTACCAAACATCTACAACACCATGGATGAAATATATCTTCACTTTTAAACATGACAATCCTAATTAGGAACAAGGTTAATACATTTAAACCTATATACACTAAATAAAGGTAAGGATCATCAATCTATCAACCTCTTAACCTTCTAGGTAAACAACCCATCAATCAATAGGCCATTGAACACGTGAATCAATAATGCATAACATTTATACATGTCAAAACCTCCAAAGGGTAGACACCATTAAGTCTTGATGCTAATACCAATGAATGATCAAATATAAGCACTTACATCAATATTAGACATCTTCATACTGGTTACAAAATAATCTCTAACCAACAACTTCATATAGTTATGAATATGAAGGAAAAAACTAGTTTCACTTATTCATGAATAATCGGTTATGTTAATATGGCATCAAAAACACTATCATTCACTATGATTTAGCCCATACAGGTCCCTATTGCTCGCCTCTAGTATTAATATTTTAGGCTGCAATTTTAATATTAATATTAATATTACCATTTAAATATTAATATTACCATATCCTCCAAGTGGAACATGGTTTCTCCTATAATTCCTTGGATGATGGGGATAGGTCTCAATGCCTTGATAATGTGCATGAGAGGA
>ML853217.1:0-14550 GCA_009831015.1 Picea engelmannii | reverse complement strand
AGTGTTCATGAAGTAAATTCATAGAATCCATGGTCTTCCTAAATTAATAGTAAGTGACAAAGATCCAAAATTCACAGGAAATTTTTGGAAATAATTATGGAAGATGAGTGGAACAACACTAGCTATGAGTTCGGTGTATTGTCGACAAATAGATGGTCAAATACAAATAGTTAACAAAAATGTAGAGGGTTATCTATGATTTTGTTCTTCAGACAAGCAATCTCAATGGATGAAGTGGCTTCAACTAGCAGAATGGTGGGATAATACTACATGTTATCACATTTAATTTGGCATGGGCATTTTCCTAAGAAATGAACCCCTTTGGTGAAAAAATGGCAAGAAATGGGTTAAACAAAACCCACTTATCCTAAGTTTGGGGTGCATGATCACGTTGTGCTAAGATGCACGTAGATCTGGGTGGTTGATATCCATGTGCCTAGATCTATGGCACAGGAGCCATATCAGACCCCCCCCCCTGACATTTTGCATTTAACGAGGGGGGGGGGGGGNGCCCCCACTAACGTGTCGCATTTTCCTTAACTCGGACCCCCCCACCTAAAACCTCTTACCGTTTCCTACCCCCTCTGAGTAGACCGCTTACCACCATCATTTACCGTTGTCGCTCCCATTAACATCTGGTTTCCACTCCGCCTCTCACCTCCGCCCATCACATCACCCACTCCCCTTCTACCTTTCGCTACCACACACTTTTCCCCTCACTCACTCTCCTGGTTTCGTACCTAACCATCTCACCTTTCACCATGTGTTTTCCACTCGCCTCCCTCCTTCTTCCTCCACGTCACCTCCCCGTGCCACATCACCTTTGTGCCCTTACACCTGTGCACCCACGTTTTATCATTCGCGCTCTCCACCTAGTTGTCGAGTATGCACTGTAGCCCATTGAGCCCACACCAATCACCTTGTTGGTCCCTCCTCATCATATTTCACATATACCAACTGGGTCCCCCCCTGCAAAGTAAAACAAAGCAACAGACAGCCAAGGAGAGGTCGCCACATCTCTCAGATGCTCAGTTTTACTTGGGCCTGCCTGATCCCGATGTACCAGTTAAAGTAAATAAGAAAGGTGGGTTAGACATTGCCTCCTTCCTTAAATAAAAGGCCATAAAGGGACAAATCGCAGAGGAATACGGTCAGCCTAGTCTGACAGAGATTGCATCCGACAGAAGACTGCATGAGCAGTATAACCGACACCTGCATGCACACCCTGACAGAGAAACTCATCAACGCAAAGCCTTAAACTCACGACATGATCATGCCTTCAACAACAGAGCCAGTTCTAAGTATATGTAGGCATTTTTTCCATTTTTTTACTTTCGATGGTAGATCTATGCTCCCGATTGTAATGTTTTGATGAGGCCTTTGGTTCTCTAGTTATGAACTGATACTTGAGACTTCTTATTTAATGGAAGCCATCTTCTTCTTTATTTCTTTGCTTATGAATCTGAAATCTCGGGCATGGATGATCCAGTTGGGTGTTTTGAATGCAGTATAGTGTAGGTTTGACTATTTCTGTTGTTGCAACGTTTTCAGTTTCTTGAATTTTTTAGACTCAAGAGGATCTTGTATCTGAGAATTTTCCTCCACGGGCTGTTGGAAGACCGGATGTCCATAACATACTGTCATGCTTGCCTCATGTTTCTTCTACCCACTCACCACTATAAAAACTTATTGGTTTAAGTTAGATCAAGAACTCACTTATTTATGCATCTCCAACCCAGTTTTCTGATTTAAAGTGATATAATCCTGAGACTGCATCCATTAGACCACCCTTAAATTCAATTATTGTGACATACAAACTGATTGGTATCAGGCTTACCTCTACCGCAATCCAGGGGTGACTTTTGGTGCTAACATTTCTGGCGTCATTGTCGAGGACGAAGTTGAAGATTTTCCATGGGATTGTACGACAAAGCTTAGTGGTTCTAAAGGTGCATCAAATCCCAGTACATCAAGATTGTGACTGTGCACCTGGTGACTCCACTATTTCAGCTATGGCTTCCAGAGGCAGACATAGGAGGTCTACTCCCCATCTTCCCTTAGAAACACCTGAAGCAAATCCAGAGAAACTTATTAGAAAGGGAAAGGCCCACCGAGAAGGTACTTTTGTTGTTGAACCAGGTATTTCTGATGATTTTCAATATCCTCCTGTAAGAACTCCAATTTCTTCTTCTCATCCTATTGTTATACCTTCTGTTGGATTTTATTGAACTTTAAATTTTGGGAGTGTTCCTGTTGAGTTTCATCCTCCTGGTTCTGGACTAGAGAGAGAAAGCCTTGTCACTCCCATCTCCCTTGAATTAGAGCCTTGGTTCAAACCCCACACCTCGGAAGATTTTCCCACTCCAGGTTTCACCACCCCTCCTCCTATTTCTTCTGTTGTTTCTCCAGAGAGGGAAACCTGCGCTCCTTCAAGCCCTGAAGCCTTTTCTCCTAATCCTTTACTGTTTCCTTTTCATCTAGGAGGCCTAGTTCTATTTTCCCCTGTTCGAACCCCTTCTCCTCCTAATTCTCCTCCACCTCATATCCCTATGGCAGGTGCTAATACCCCCAGAAACTGAATGGATGTCATAATGGATGCAAGATATGCCCCCCCTAGTCCTACCTCAGCCCATGAATTCTCTCCCTGTTGGATATTACCTAAAATACATTCCTAAGTGCATTGGAGAGGAAGAAATAACTACTAAAGAGCACCTTGTTGCCTTCTATAGTTATGTAGACAATCTGAATATTGAAAACGAAGATGTCTAGATGAGATTTTTTGTCTAGAGCCTTGATGGCGAGGTTAGAAAATGGTTTAGGGGATTGACCACTAGATCTATTGTGGGATTGAAGCTTTAGACGATATTTTCCTGAGGTAGTGGGGAGATAAAAAAGATTCCATGTATTATATCACAGAGTTTGGGTCCTTTAAGAGAAAGGAAGGAGATTTTGTATCTGACTTCTCCAAATGATTCAATAAGATCCCTCCTGAGATAAAACCCATAGAAGCCTCTGCCAAAATCACTTATGCTAGTGCTTTTGACCCCAATTTCTACCTCATGCTCAAAGAAAGAAGAGATACTTCCTTGAATAACATGCAAGATGCAACCCTGGAAGTAGAATCCAATGTTTTGGCAGTTGACAGGCTCAGAAGCAAGTCTGGCAGAGACAAGGGAAGGAGAAGAGTTGAGGCGTCAAACTCTGGTTCTTCTACATCTTACCCTCAAGTAGATGAATTGAGCAAAATGGTAAAGTGTATGTCTACAAAGATGGATAAAATGAAAATGGAGGGGAAGTCGACATACATAAATCCTCAAAACACTGACAACAGAGGCAACTTTAGGAGGCCAAACAACAATTCTCCTCATATTATGCCAAGGGAGCAAAGGGAATGAGATAGAAACGATCATAAAATCCAGATCCCTCTTCAAAATAACCTTGTTATTGATGAGGAAAGGGAAGAATAGGAGCTTGACCATGAAATCCATTGTCTTGGAGACACCTCCCCATTCCCTCACTTAACTCAATATACCTATGAGGAGTCCCTCATGAATAGTCAAATAAATGAGCTGAGTAAAGAGAAGAAAGCTAGTAGTAGTCCCAATAAGTATAACCTCAGGTCGAAGAATAAAAAAGGGAATTCTGACATCCCTGATCATCCCTCCATGGCGGAGAAGCCTGCTAAAAACACAGCAAACATCAGTAAGGAAAAGAAAGCTCAGAATCCCTCGCCAATAGCAAAAGACCCTGTCTCAAAGGTGAGAGAAATTCTGAAGCCCCCTTCCTCCTTTAGTTTAGATCATGAAATCCAAAAGATCAGAATTCTTGTACCCCTTTCAGAGCTGGCCAAGCATTAAGATTTTAAAATAAGCCTCTCTAAAATATTGATGAATGAAGCCCCAAATAATTCCACAGACTCAGTAAATATCCAAGACAAAAAGGTAGCATTCATCTTAGGTCCTATGGTAGAAGATAGAGATGATTCATCCCCTCCCTTATACACGTCCCTGAATATACATGATAAGGTGTTGCATAACTGTCTGATGGATTCTGGGGCATCCAATAATCTCATGCCCAGAATTGTCATGGAAGCACTCGGGCTGGAAGTCACAAAATATTACCATGATTTGTATTCCTTTGACTCTAGGAGGGTGTAGTGTCTTGGGGTCATCAAAGATCTAGTTGTGACCTTGTTTCAGCTACCTATGAAAAGTGTGGTTATGGAAATTTCGATGGCTGGCATCCCCCCCAAATTCGGCATGTTATTGTCAAGATCTTGGATAAAAAGACTTGGGGGAACCTTGCAGATGGACCTGACATATGCTACCATTCCGGTGTTTGGGGGGGAACATATAAGACTGTACAGAGAAGCTCAGCTGGCCTACATTGTCAGTGATGAAGAAAACCCCACTAATCACCCTATCTTTTCCCTTGATATTGATTTGGGATCTTGCTTATTACATCTTGTTGATGCCCCGAAAACTCCTCTTGAGATCATAAAGCAGTCCATTAAACCCCTCGAAGATTCTCTTCCAATTACCTCTATATGGAAAATGTTCTTTGATGGAGCTTATTCTAGAGAAGGTGTTGGTGTTGGGGTAGTGTTTGTTTCCCTTGCTTAGGAAACCATACCTCTGTCATACAAATTACAATTTGAGGATACCAACAATGTGGAAGAGTATAAAGCCCTGGTTTTGGGCTTGAGAGCTGCAAAATACATGGGAACTGAAGAGATATCAGTATTTGGAGACGATGAGTTGATTGTCCAGCAGATCAGAAATATTTACCAAACCAAAAACCCTCAGCTCAGGAGTTACAAAAATGAAGTGTGGGACCTGATTTACAGTTTTTTCTCGGCCTTCAATATTTCATTCATCCCTAGAGAAGAAAATACAGTGGTCGATTATTTGGCTATCTGAACAAGCAATTTCATAGTTCCTCTGCCACCCAATCTCATATATGATGTAGAGGTAAAGTACAGACCCTCCGTACCTGACAATGTCAAGAATTGGAAAGTGTTTGAGGATGATCTCGAAGTCAAAAGATTCTTGGAGATTGTTGATGAGTTTTCAGAATTACATATTGATCAAGATCCTGATTCTGACATGGACCCCCATGCTGATGTTTTTATGAACAAGATTGCTAATCATCACATTGTCCAACTACCCAGCAATCACATCCCAAAGGGACTAGTCCCTTTAGAAATATTATTTGATAAAAATGATGTGGCAGTAAAGGGTAAAATTTGAAAGTGTGATGTTGATGTGGCTGAGTGCAATATTGGCATAGAGCAGGAACCAAAATTTGTCAAATTGTCAAGTAGCATGTCAAGAGAGAAGAGGGTTGAGTATACTAAGTTATTAAAAGAATTTTTTGATGTGTTTGCTTGGACCTACGAAGACCTCAGGACATATGACACCAGTGTTATCGAACACGAGATCCCATTGAAGGAAGAATCCAAACCATTTAGGCAGAAGTTGAGACAGATAAATCCCATGTTGTTGCCTATCATGGAGAAGGAGGCAAAGAAGTTGTTGGATGCCCAAATCATTGTTCCCCTGAGATATTCAGAATGGGTAGCCAACCTAGTCCCAGTGAGAAAGAAAAGTGGGGAAATCAGACTTTGTGTCGATTTCAGAAATCTGAACAGGAGATCGAAAAAGGACAATTACCCACTGCAAAATATGGAACACATATTGCAGAGGGTAACATGTGCATCTAGGATTTCCATGACTGATGGATTTTCTGGCTACAATCAAATCTCTGTTTTACCAGAGGACAGAGAAAAGACAACCTTCACCACTCCTTGGGGCACATTCATGTATGCCAAAATTCCCTTTGGGTTAATGAACGCAGGAGAAACCTTTCAGTGAGCCATGGACATCACCTTCATTGCGGAGAAGGATAAATTTTTGGTCATCTATCTGAATGGCATAACAGTATTTTCTAGATCTGATCAAGAACATTGTTGTCATCTGAGGAAAGTTTTCTTGAAGTGCAAAAGGTTTGGTCTTTCCCTGAATCCAAGGAAATCATTATTCGCTATGAAGGAGGGGAAATTACTGCGGCATATAATATATGTTGAGGGAGTAAGGATTGATCCCAAAAGAGTGGAAACAATCCAAACCCTGTCACCCCCGAGATCCAGGAAAGAGGTCCAATCCTTCCTGGGCAAAGTTAATTTTTTAAGAAGATTTGTTTCAAACTTTGTCGAATTGGTGAAGCATATCACAGTCATGCTCAGAAATGGGAATGAAGTAAAATGGACAGTTGATCCCATAGAATCCTTTAAGAATATCAAGAAGGCGTTGACTGAGGCACCTGTGCTTATCAGTCCTGAATATTCCAAGGATTTTCTGATTTTTTCCTTTGCTTATTTTGATACAGTGGCGGTTGTTTTATTACAAAAATGTGTTGAAGGGTCAGAGCATCCTATTTCCTTTTTCAGCAGAGCACTGAGGGACGCTGAGATGAAATATGACATTATGGAGAAGAAAGCCTATGCATTGGTGAAATCCCTCAAGGATTTCAGGATCTATGTCCTTCATTCAAGGATTATTGCATATGTCCCTTCAGTTGTTGTGAAGGACATCCTCATTCATCCTAACATAGATGGGAAAATGAGAAAGTGGATTGCCAAGATCCTTGAGTTTGATCTAGAAATAAAACCCACCAAGCTATTTAAAGGCCAAGGTTTAGCCAAACTATTGGTTGAATCTAATTGCATAGATTTGGGGTTGAACTTCATCAACACCTACTCAAAGGGTCAGCAAGATGAGTTTGTTGATAAAAATCCTCAGGGCACCCCTCCATTGGCATAATGCACTTGGTATAAAGATATTATATATTTTATGCAAGAATTAAGATCGTTGATGGTATGGGAAAAGGCAAGGCAAGAGCTTTAAAGCTCAAAGCAGCTAGGTATTTCCTTATTGACTAGGTCTTGTATTGGAAAGACCCTCTAGGAGTTCTTCTGAGATGTCTAAACCCACAGGAGGCCCAGAAAATTATGTTTGATTTCCATAGCAGCCTATGTAGGGGACACCACTTCTGGAAGACCACAGCCTACAAAATCCTCAGGGTTGGGTACTACTGGCCCACTTTATTCACTGATGTATGTGAAAAAATCAGAGCATGTATCAAATGTCAGAAATTCTCAGGAAATCAGTGGCTCAAGTCTCTCTCGTTAAAACCTGTGGTAGCTTCAGGATCATTTCAGCAATGGGGACTGGACTTCATTGGGGAAATTCACCCTGATTCAAGTGTTCAACACAGGTGGATCTTAACTTTAATAGATTATTTCACCAAATGGATAGAACCTATCCCAACCAGGAGCACTTCTCACAAAGTGATCATTGGTTTCCTTGAAGATATTATGGCAAGGTTTGGTTGTCTGAACAAAATCATCACTGATAATGTTGCATCCTTCAATTCTGAGTCGTTGATCAAGTTCTGTGAGTAGTTTGGGATTTCATTAATTCACTCCACTCTCTATTATCCCCAAGGTAATGGACTGGTAGATTCTTCTAACAAAAGTTTTATCAAACTTATTAAAAGACTGTTAGAAGACAATAAGAAGGCATGTGATTTAAAGCTCAAATTTTCCCTGTGGGATGATCAAGTGACAACAAAAAGATCCCTAGGAATCTCCCCTTTCCAACTTGTTTATGGGACAGAAGTCATTTTTTCTTCACAGTTGGCTTTACCCGTAGCGAAATTCTTTTAGGATTATCAAGGAGAACCTGACAATATGATCAGAAACATTCATCAACTGGTAGAAACCCAGCAGACTAGAGAGAAGGTGATGGACAAAGCTCATGACCATAAGTAGAGGATCAAGAAAGCCTTTGACAGAAAGGAAAGAAAAGAAGATTTCCAGTTGGGAGACCTAGTACTTAAATGGGATGCACCCAGGCTGGACAAAGGAAAGCACATAAAGTTTGAGGCCATGTGGATCGGGGACTTCAAAATCTCTGAAGTGCTTTTAAATAATACTTACATGTTGCAGGATTTGGAGAGAGAGGAAGTTTTAAATGGCCATATGAATGGGCATTTTCTAAAGAAATGTTTTATTTGATTCATAAGTGGCTCCCCTGTATTTGTAAATATTATTTTCCTATTTGTTTTTAGTTTCAATAAGTGACTCAATAGCCCAAAAGAAAGGAACTGAAACTGCAGAAGAGTTCTTGGCATCTCACAGGGAGAAATCCATCCCACATGGAGCCTAATGTTATCACATTTAATTTGGCATGGGCATGTTCCTAAGAAATGACCCCCTTTGGCAAAAAAATAGCAAGAAATGGGTTAAAAAAAACCCACTTATCCTAATTTTGAGGCGCACGAGTGCGTTGTGCTAAGCAACACATAGATCTGGGTGGTTGAGATCCACGCACCCAAATCTACGGTGCAGGAGACATATCGAAACCCCAGGGCATTCTACCTTTAATGAGGGGGTCATCCAAGTTGGTTGTTTTAAAAGGCAGGGCCCCCACTAACGTGTCGCATTTTCCTTAACTCGGACCCCCCGACCTAAAACCTCTTACTGTTTCCTACCCCATACAAGTAGACAGCTTACCACCATCATTTACCGTTGTCGCTTCCACTAAAATCTGGCTCTTCACCTCCTCATGCCACATCGCCTTTGTTCCCTTACACCTCTGCACCCACGTTCTATTGTCCGTTTTCTCCACCTAGTTGTCGAGTATGAATTGTAGCCCATTGAGCCCACACCAATCGCCTTATTGGTCCCTCCTCGTCATCTTTCACGTCCACCAACCGGGTCCCCCCCTGCAAAGTCCAACGAAGAAGCAGACAGCCAAGGAGAGGTCACCACGTCTCTCAGATTCCCAGTTTGACTTGGGCCTCCTTGATCCCGATGCAGTAGTTAATGTAAATAAGGAAGGTGGGTGAGACATTGTCTCCTTCCTTAAATAGAAGGCCAGAAAGGGACAAATCGCAGAGGAAGACTGTCAGTCCAGTCTGACAGAGATCACTTCTGACAGAAGACTGCATGGGTATTCTAACCAACGTCTGTATGCACAACCTAACATAGAAACTCATGACATGATCATGCCTTCAGCAGCAGAGCCATTTCTTAGTATATGTAGGCATTTTTTCCATTTTGTTAGTGTCGATGGTAGAGCTACACTCTCGATTGTAATGTTTTGATGAGGCCTCTCGTTCTCTGGTTATGAACTGATACTTGAGACTTCTTGTTTAATGGTATCCATCTTCTTCTTTATTTCTTTGCTTCTGACTATGAAAGCTTAGGAATGGATGATCCAGTCGGGTGTTGTGACTGCAGTATAGTGTAGGTTTGACTATTTTTGTTGTTGCAACATTTTCAGTTTCTTGAAGTTTTCAGACTCAAGAGGATCTTGTATCTGAGAATTTTCCTCCACAAGTTGTTGGAAGACCGGATGTCCATAACATACTGTCATGCTTGCCTCATGTTTCTTCTGCCTACTCATCACTATACAAACTTATTGGTTTAAGTTAGATCAAGACCTCACTTATTTATGCATCTCCAACCCTGTTTTCTGAGTTAAAGAGATATAATCCTGAGACTGCATCCATTAGACCACCCTTAAATTCAATTACTGTGACATACAAACTGATGGGTATCAGGCTTACCTCTGCCGCAATCCAGGGGTGACTTCTGGTGCTAACATTTCTGGCACCATTTTCGGGGACGAAGTTGAAGATTTTCCCTGGAATTGAACGACAAAGATTAGTGGTTATGAAGGTGCATTAGATCCCAGTACATGAAGATTGTGACTGTGCACCTAGCGACTCTACTGTGACGACTCCATTGTTTTAGTTGTGGCTTCCAGAGGTAGACATACAAGGTCTACTCACTAGCTACCCTTAGCAACATCTGAAGCAGATCCAGAGAAACTTATCAGAAAGGGAAATGCCCTTTGAGAAGGTACTTATGCTACTGAACTAGGTATTTCTGATGATTTTCAATATCCTCCTGTAAGAATTCCAATTTCTTCTTCTCATCCTAGTGTTATACCTTCTATTGGAGTTTCTCAAACTTTAAATTTTGGGAGTGTTCATGTTGAGTTTCCTCCTCCTGGTTTTGGACTAGAGAGAGAAAGCCTTGTCACTCCCATTTCCCATGAAGTAGTGCCTTGGTTCAGACCCCAGACCTTAGAATATTTTCCCACTCTCGGTTTCACCACCCCTCCTCCTATTGCTTATGTTGTTTCTCCAAAGAGGGAAACCTCTACTCCCTCAAGCCCTGAAGCCTTTTCTCTTAATCCTTTACTATTTCCTTTTCATCTAGGAAGCTCAGTTCCAATTTCCCCTATTCGAACCCCTTCTCCTCCCAATTCTCCTCCACCTCATATCCCTATGGCAGGTGCTCATCCCCCCATAAACTGAATGGATGCCATAGTGGCTGCAAGATATGCCCCCCTGGTCCTACCTCAGCCCATGAATTCTCTCCCTACTAGATATTACCTAAAATACATGCCTAAGTTCACTGGAGAGGAAGACATAACTATTGAAGAGCACCTTGCTGCCTTCTACAGTTATGTAGATAATATGAATATTGAAAATGAAGATGTCTGGATGAGAGATTTTGTCCAGAGCCTTGATGGCGAGGTTAGAAAATGGTTTAGGGGATTGACCCCTGGATCTATTGCTAGGATTGAAGCTTTAGATGATATTTTCCTAAGGCAATGGGGAGATAAAAAAGATTTCATGTATTATATCACAGAGTTTGGGTCCTTGAAGAGAAAGGAAGGAGAGTTTGTATATGACTTCTCCAAACAATTCAATAAGATGTACAATAAGATCCATGCTGAGATAAAACCCACATAAGCCTCTGCCAAAATAACTTATGCAAGTTCTTTTGACCTCGGTTTCTCCTCCTTCTCAGAGAAAGAAGATCTACTTCCTTGACTAACATGCAATATGAAGCCCTGGAAGTAGAATCCAATGTGTTGGCAGTTGACAGGCTCAGAAGAAATTCTGACAGAGACAAGGGAAGGAGAAGAGTTGAGGCCTCAACCTCTGGTTCTTCTGCAGATTACCCTCAAGTAGATGAATTAACCAAAATGGTAAAGTCCCTGTCTACAGAGATGGAGAAAATGAAAATGGAGGGGAAGCCAACATACAGAAATCCTCAAAAAGTTGACAATAGAGGCAACTTTAGGAGGCCAAACAACAATGCTCCTCAGATTATGCCAAAGGTTAAAAGGGACAGAGATAGAAACTATCAGAAAATCCAGACTCCTCTTCAAAATAACCTTGTTATTGATGAGGAAAGTGAAGAAGAGGAGCTTGACCCTAAAATCCATTGCCTTGGAGACACCTCCCCATTCCCTCACTTAACTCAATCTACCTATGAGGAGTCCCTCATGAACAGTCAAATAAATGAGCTGAGTAAAGGGGAGAAAGCCAAGAGTAGTCCCAATAAGTATAACCTCGGGTCGAAGAAGAAAGAAGGGAAGTATGACATCCCTAATCATCCCTCCATGGACGAGAAGCCTACTAAAAACACAGCAAACATCAGTAAGGAAAATAAATCTAAGAATCCCTCACCAATAGCCAAAGACCCTGTCTCATAGGTGAGAGAAATTCTAAAGCCCCCTTCCTCCTTCAGTTTTGATCATGAAATCCAAAAGATTAGAATTCCTGTACCCCTTTCAGAGCTAGTCAAGCATGAAGATTTTAAAAGAAGCCTCTCTAAAAAATTGATCTGAAGCCCCAAATAATTCCACAAGCTCAGTAAATCTCCAAGACGAAAATCCAGCAGTCATCTTAGGTCCTATGGTAGAATATAGAGATGATTCATCCCCTCCCTTCTACACGTCCTTGAATATACATGATAAGGTGTTGCATAACTTTCTAATGGATTCTGGGGAACCCCATAATCTCATGCCCAGAATTGTCATGGAAGAACTCGGGCTGGAAGTCACAAAAGCTTACCATGACTTGTATTCCTTTGAATCTAGGAGGGTGCAGTGTCTTGGGGTCATCAAAGATCTAGTTGTGACCTTGTTTCAGCTACCTATGAAAAGTGCAGTTATGGACATTATGATGGCTGGCGTCCCCCCCCCCCCAATTCGGCATGTTATTGTCAAGATCTTGGATAAAAAGACTTGGGGGGACCTTGCAGATGGACCTGACATATGCTACCATTCCGGTGTTTGGGGGGGAACATAGAAGACTGTACAGAGAATCTCAGTTGGCCTACATTGTCAGTGATGAAGCAGACCCCACTAATCACCCTATATTTTCCCTTGACACAGATTTGGGATCTAGCTTATTACATCTTGCTAATGCCCTAGAAACTCCTCTTGAGATCAGAAAGTAGTCCATTACCCCCCTAGAAGATTCTCTTCCAATTACCTATGTATGGAAAATGTTCTTTGATGGAGCTTCTTCTAGAGAAGGTGTTGGTGTTGGGTAGTGTTTGTTTCCCCTACTCAGGAAACCATACCTCTATCATACAAATTAGAATTTGAGGCTACCAACAATGTGGAAAAGTATAAATCCCTAGTTTTGGGATTGAAAGTTGCAAAAGACATGGGAATTGAAGAGATATCAGTATTTGGAGACTATGAGTTGATTGTCCACCAGATCAGAAATATTTACCAGACCAAACACCCTCGACTCAGGAGTTACAGAAATGAAGTGTGGGACCTGGTTTACAGTTTTTTCTCTTCCTTCAACATTTCATTCATCCCTAGAGAAGAAAATACAGTGGTCAATTATTTGGTTGTCTCAGCAAGAAATTTCAAAGTTCCTCTGCCACCCAAGCTTAGATATGATGTAGAGGTAAAGTACAGACCCTTCGTACCTGATAATGTCAAGCATTGGAAAGTGTTTGAGGATGATCTCGAAGTCAAAAGATTCCTGGAGACCATTGATGAGTTTTTAGAATTACATATTAATCAAGATCCTGATTCTGACATGGACCCCCATGCTGATGTTTTTCTGAACAAGATTTCTAATCATCACATTTTCCAAGTACCCAGCAATCACATCCCAAAGGGACTAGTCCCTTTAGAAAGATTGTTTGACATAAATGATGTGGAAGTAAAGGGTAAAATCTCAAAGTGTGATATTCATGTGGCTGAGTGCAATATTGGCACAGAGCAGGAACCAAAATTTGTCAAATTTTCAAGCAGTGTGTCAAGAGAGAAGAGGGTCGAGTATACTGAGTTATTAAAATAATTTGTTGATGTGTTTTCCTGGACCTACGAAGACCTCAGGACATATGACACTAGTGTTATCAAACACGAGATCCCATTGAAGGAAGAATCCAAACCAATTAGGAATAAGTTGAGACAGATAAATCCCATGTTGTTGCCTATCATGAAGAGGAGGTAAAGAAGATGTTGGATGCCCAAATCATTGTTCCCCTGAGATATTCAGAATGGGTATCCAACCAAGTCCCGGTGAGATAGAAGAATGGGGAAATTGGACTTTGTGTCAATTTCAGAAATCTGAACAGGAACTCAAAGAAGGACAATTACCCGCTGCAAAATATGGAACACATATTACAGAGGGTAACAGGTGCATCTAGGATTTCCATGATTGATCACTTTTCTAGCTACAATCAGATCTTTGTTTTACCATAGGACAGAGAAAAGACAGCCTTCACCACTCCTTGGGACACATTCATGTATGCCAAAATTCCCTTTGGGTTAATGAACGCAGGAGCAACCTTTCAGTGAGCCATGGACATCTCCTTCATTGAGGAGAAGGATAAATTTGTGGTCATCTATCTGGATGACATAACAGTCTTTTCCAGATCTGATAAAGAACATTGTTGTCATCTGAGGAAAGTTTTCTTGAAGTGCAGAAGGTTTGGTATTTCCCTGAATCCAAGGAAATCATTATTCTCTATGAAGGAGGGGAAATTACTGCGGCATATAGTATTTGTTGAGGGAGTAAGGATTGATCCCAGAAGAGTGGAAGTAATCCAAACCATGTCACCCCCGAGATATAGGAAAGAGGTCAAATCCTTCCTGAGCAAAGTTAATTTTTTAAGAAGATTTGTTTCAAACTTTGTCGAATTGGTGAAGCATATCACAGTCATGCTCAGAAAGGGGAATGAAGTAAAATGGATAGTTGATCCCAGAGAATCCATTAAGCAAATCAAGAAGGCGTTGACTGAGGTACCTATGCTTATCAGTCCTGATTATTCCAATGATTTTCTGATTTTTTCCTTTGCTTCTTTTGATACAGTGGCAGTTTTTTTATTGCAAAAAAGTGTTGAAGGGCTGGAGCAGCCTATTTCCTTTTTCAGCAAATCCCTAAGGGAAGTTGAGGTGAAATATGACATTATGGAGAAGCAAGCCTATGCATTGGTGAAAGCCCTCAAGGCTTTCAAGATCTATGTCCTTCATTCAAGGATTATCGCATATGTCCCTTCAGCTGTTGTGAAGGACATCCTCATTCAGCCTGACATAGATGGGAAAAGGAGCACGTGGATTTCCAGGATCCTTTAGTTTGATCTAGAAATAAAACCCACCAATCTAGTTAAAGGCCAAGGTTTAGCCAAATTGTTGGCCAAATCTAATTGCATAG
>ML853216.1:0-22514 GCA_009831015.1 Picea engelmannii | reverse complement strand
ACTACACAGGTAGAGGATATTGCGGAGTAAAGGAGAGAGTATGCAGCGCTAGGACCGGAGTTCCATCACGATATGACCTTGGTTGAGTATTGTGGACTCGAACTCAGGAACCATCCTAGAGATCCTCTGAGGGGAGGACAGCAGCAGCATCTACATGGGAAAAACATAGAGATCATCTGGAAAGTAGGTAAACTCACTATACCTTCTTTCGACGAATCGTCCAAATGCACTGCCAGAGCTTGGGTACAGAAACTGGACACGTACTACAAGCTCAACCAAATGACAGAAACTGAGGCCATCGGTTTCACCACCTTACATTTGGAGGGTGAGGCACATGAGTGGTGGCACCATGGACTAGTGACGTTGGGTCACAGTCACATCACTTCTTACAGGGAGTTCACAGAGAGGCTCATGGAGAGGTTTGATAGAGGGATCCAGAGATCCATTTCAGGAATCTAGCCCAATTGAGACAAAGTGGCACAGCAGAGGCATTCATCACAGAGTTTCAGAGGGTAGTCGTGGCAGTGACAAATATTTCGGAGCCTAGATTGATCATGCTATTCACCGAGGATCTCACAGAACCCTTGAGAGGATGGGTGAAGGCCTACAGACCTCACACACTACAGGATGCCATCCTGCGCACTAGAGATCTAGCAGACTCAGTGCCAAAGACCAAAACTTTTTCCAAACCTATTGTGCCACAGGAGGACCAGGATAGGAAACCACTCCGGAGAGAGTGGAAGGGTAAGTAGAAGTTGGATGATGCTACGAGGCGTGATCTTATGAGGAAGAAGTTGTGCTTCATCTGCAAGGATCCACGGATCCTCGACCATAGGTGCATGGGAAAGGGACAAATCCATTACATTAAGGTTGTCGTAGACAGTGATGAGGAGGAACAGGGCAGTCATGCACAAGATAGTGAGTCCACTAGCTCAGAAGAGAAGCCATTGTAGGAGGAGGAGGAGCCTCCAAGGAAGCCATCGACACCGAGAGGGGCACAGGCACCGGTAAAGTCACAACCTCGTGAGGAGGGTAAGAGAGGAGCACTAGCAAAGGGAGTCATAGCGACCCTTTCTGGAGTGCCTAGGTATGACACCCTCTGGATCAGAGGGACTATTCAGGGACAGTGGGCAATTGCCCCGATAGATGGTGGGGCCACCCATAACTTCATTGACCTTGCGTGGGTAGTAGCTAGGCGAGCACTACAGACAAAGGAGTTTGAGGGGTTTGAGGTTGCAGTAGCAGATGGCCACACGCTGGGGTGTTTGGACAAAGTTCCAGACTTGGAGGTGAAGTTAGGTAACTACACCATGAGAGATACATTCTATGTAGTTGACCTAGCTGACACGAATGTGGTGTTGGGAGTCCAATGGTTGATCACCTTGGGCAAGATTTCTACCAACTACCAAACCCTTGAGATGAGATCCAGAGACAGTGAGGGGAAGAAGATTGTAGTGAGGGGTATGTCAACAGGGGCACCTAGGACAATGTCAGCGAAGAGGATGGAGAGGATCTTCGGGCATGGAGAAGCAATAGATGCATTATCTAGGAAACCAACAACATGTTCCTTGATGGAGATTTCAGCGGATTGGAAATCCCACTTGTTAGTGGAATATTCCAAGAACAAGTTCGCTTGTGAGATATTAGATGGGCAGGTACAAAACGACAGGTACAGAGTCATAGACAATGTCATCTTCTACAAAGACCGAGTCTACCTAGTGCCAGGATCAGGTCTCACGAAGAAGATTTTGACAGCAGTACACGACTCTCCATTAGTAGGCCATCAAGGGTTCATCAAAACCTACAACGCAATGCAGGTGGCAGAGTTGTTCTTAAGAGAGACCTTCAAACTTCACGGGTTGCCACAGAGTAGACGCAGCAACAGAGACAGTCGATTCATCAACACTTTAGAGGAGCTTCCACCTCTGGATGAGGAGGGGCAGCTGGAGTGGGTTCCTGAAGAGTTACTGGAGTTCTGAGAATGGAGGTTGAGGAGCATGGTCATCAAGGAGTGTTTGATCAAATGGAGAGGATGTTACTTGGGAGAGCGAGTAGATTTTGCAAATTGCAACACCCTGGATTGTTATTGCTTGAGGACAAGCAATCTCGAGAAGGGAGGGTTGTAATGTCCCTTTCCAAGTAGGAGCTCCAGAGAGGAGGGCTAAGTAGTCTAAACATCCTTGTTAGACTATAGCAAGGGAGGAACAGAGGGAAACATGGGCATTTAATGTCATTTCACTAGAGAACTTTATAATTCAAAAGTTAAGTGAAAAGTGGGTAAAAGCGCCCTTTAAGTGATTTAAGCCAAAAAATAGAGGGGCGCATAAATGGAGCTAGAAAAAGAGGTCAACAGCGAATTAAGGTTTTGGAGTATATGAAGAGAAAAGCGATCTAATTCCTCATTATGCACAGTTTATGATTTGAGAGTGATCTCTGAGGAGACTTCACAGGTTCAAGGGACTCAGTGACTTCGTGGATTCCAGAACAAATACACCCAGTGGTTGATTTCGGTGTTCAAAGACACACCCTAGTCACCGACGAGATCACACAGATCTTCCATCGATCTTTAGCAGTAGTTACACAGGTTGCAACAACAAGGGCGCACTTATTCAGGGTGAGGGCACAAATTCTAAGGAGACTAAGTGATTCGACTTGTCCCAGCCAGGGAGAATCTAGTGATTCCCTTCCGACCCAGTTGAGAGGAAGGAAGGGCGCATCTATTGCCTGGTTTCTCGTCCAATCCTGACGAAGAAATCATCTTGGGCGCATCAGTCAGCCAGTGAGGGTGCGACAGTTGGAGAGGATACATTTCGGGTTCCCGAGAGTTCATCAGATCAGATTCAGGGAAACCCTTCCAACCTAGTACAAAGGAGCCTAGAGCGCTCAGTTTGAGACCATTACAGCCAGATTCCATCGGTGGAATATCTAGGGCACAATTGTCGGCAACAGTTGGGGCGCATTCCCCAAGGGGATCCATCTGGGGTTCGTACAAATCAGCAGAGGGTCGATCTTCGGTTGGATAGTTACCGAGAGTGTGCATGAGGTCAAGGCGCACTGTTTGAGACAGATTCCAGGTAGATCCGAGGAGTTTAGCCACCAAGGCGAACTTTCCAGTCTTTCAGCAGTTGTCGTATGAGTTGTCGTAGCATGCAGTAGATCCTACCGCTCATCCATTGATCCAGCAGCATTCTTCTATTTTTCAGGTATCATTGTTTTTGTTTGTTTATTGTATTCCGGCTAAGATCCATTGTCTCCGATCTAGCCAAGAGATTTATTTTATTTCCCCGCATGCAGCATTGTATTTAGACATATTTCATAACACAGATTAAAGTTGTTTTGTGTTCTTTATCTATTGCATGTTTGATTATATAATGTTAAACAACCATTTCACATGCAAAATCACCACGCATGTTAAACCCAAGTTACTAAACGCATCCAAAAACCCAAAGTGTATCAGTTCCGGCAGCAGATACTAGACAGTTGAGTTGCTTATTCCGACCTGTGGAATTAGGGATATTACACTTATGATCCCAACTAGTTACAGACTACTGAATTCCCAAAAGTTGTTCATAAGAGTCGTAACTTGAGTCTCCAATTGATCCAATCTGCTAGTAGTAAAGTGGGTGGCCATATTTTCGGGGGATTTGGTATGCAGTGGTTTATATATATCCACCATATGTGAGCTCACAAAAAAAGGTGACCAAGTCCTAAGGACAACAGAGTGTCAGGTGTTATACCTCTCTAATATACTTGCAGGGTCCAATATCTCAAGGCATTAACTAAAGAGGCTCAATTGTGCCCTTAGTTGTACTACTCGACTACCCAAGTACTAAGAAGTGATCAACCCGAGTGTTGTTCTCGATCTACTATTGCAACAAGACTACCAAATAGCTTATCTAAAGTTGATTTCAAGTATACCTAGGAGACTTCCTATATACCTAAGGGTACGTGGAAGCGAGATTCCATATACAAGTACTATATGATGAGGTACTACTCAAAGGGGTACCAACAGGGGTTACAAGGGTTTCCAACAATGTGATTCCACTTGTATTTCTTATGTCTCTTCTTCCCCTGCCGCAGCTTTATCCGTTGAACAACAAACCACTGTGTTATTTAAAGACGTTGGAACACATCTCTAAAAAACAATTAAAATTTTATGAGCTTGTTAACCCAAGAAAAAAATCTTAAAATCACCAGAAAATAACTTGTGCAAGGTAGGGTTTCAGGCTGAAAATGTAAAATGAACACAACTTCCGATATATTTCTCGGATTGGCTATTATGAGCCCAATTATGAAATTCCATGGTTTCTCTGAATCCACTAGCACTGGTTTGACTAAAATCTACGCACTATCAAAAGATATCCAATATGCGAAATTTGCAGCCATCACGGAAAAAACGCTAAAAAAAGGTTGATTTTAAATCAACAATATCTCCACTTCCTGGACTCTATTTTGGACGATTTTTTTAAATTGGGTATTTTTTTAGAGGACTTCAAATCTCGAGCTAGATTCTACAAATTATGCATAGAAAGTTTCAAAAATCAACCTGAATGTTGCCATCCTCTTTATTCCATCAAAAACAACAAAAACGAAAGAAAAAACTTCCCACTTTGTCCCCAAGAAAGAGCTCTAAAACCACTTGTAGTGTACTTAACCCCAAAACTTTAGAGAAATCACATAAAATATAGTACAAAACCCAAGAGAAAAAAGAGATAGACCCTAAGAAAGATCTCTTTGATAAGCAAAAACAGAGTGCTATGTTCACTTGCCTCTTCAAGGGGGAAAACTCCAAGAGCAATGCTCCAACTAGAATCACAATTCTTGACAAAATAATACAAAACCTTCTACTCAATATAAAGATATCCATAGAGAATCTTAACTACCTATGGGCCCCTAAATATGAGGGTCAACCAATTGATTTCGGCCTTATTAATAAAAAGGACCCTTTTTTACAACAAGTGACTATTAACTAACTATTTAATGGGCCTTATTCAAAGAAGGTGGCCTCATACATTAATAAAGTATCTCATGAAGGGGATTAGGTAGGACCCTAACACAAGATAAGCAAGTACACCAAAAACCAAACCATAATGAGATAGTATGCTACATAATACTAGCAAATGTGTAGCCAAGGGGTGATCAACAAGGCAAGCACCTCTAAGAAGACCACCAAACCAACAAGCACAATCATCCAACCAAGGAGATGTAAAGGTTCTCCAACAGAGCAACAAAAGTGTATGAAGAAGACATAACACCAAAAGTGAATCAATAAAACAGTACAAGTATTATAAGGAAAGATCATCTTACAAGGACACCTTATCGACATCCTAATCACAAGATCCGATACTTTAGCCAATCAACATATCAACATTGCCCAAAACAAAGACAATACTCAAACTACATTCTAAAGAATATTAATTCTAGTACAATTGTGCCTCAAAATAGAAGTCATCTTGGGAATCACAATACGAAAAGTTCTATCCAAGAACCCTATAAACACATAGTTCCACAAAGGATCAAATTAGGGTGGATAGACCCTTTCACAATTTGATGGTGATGGTTCTACTCAGAGCTTCGAAGATCATATCGCCTTGTGTCTTCAACCCCATACAACTTCAATAATGGAGAATCATGAGAATGCATTGCAGGGACATAACCTAACCAAGGGACACAACCACTCAACTTCGTGACTCGTCAAAGCATATAAGTATATAGCATCACAAGGCATTGTATCAATCATCTCGCACATTCATTTATAAATTATATATTTATCCTATATGGATTTCAAATATATTTCATTCCTACGATGGATAATTTTGCATATATAAACTATCATTCATTATGTTGGTAGCAGAGCGTTTATGAACTAGATTTGTTCATTACAAATACAAATATAGTTTAACTGCAAAACGATAGCTAGACAGAACATTCTAGCCTACAGATTAGTTAAAGGAACAAATTTGCATGTCCAACACCTAGTGGCCAAATGCTATTGATGCATGTCACAGCCATTCAAAAGCACCTTCAATTCTTACGTCAGCACCAAGAAAGGGCACATTCAACTAGACAAGGTTACACCTCTCAAGACCAAATTGATAACTCAAGGATTGGAACTGTTAAAACACTCATTGGATAAAAAAGACATGGCTCAAGATATCCTGTGAGTTAACTGCATACTTCAAGCTTCAATGTTCATGTGATAATTAACACTTATTAACTCTAGCATATGCTCAATTCATGGTCATATCCGATCTTATAAAAAGCCAAAGTGCACATGTCCAAAGACGTAATTTTTTCATTATCATTCACTTTTCTTTACCTCAAGGTCCAAATTTTACACTTGTCACTTTGCCTCTTTAAAGTTTCTTTCATTAAAAATGCTATCCATAAATCATTTCACTGAAAATCTAAGAAAACAAAAACAGCAGACTCTTTGGCACAAGGGGTGCAGACAATATTTCTTACTTTCTTCTGTTCTGCAACAGCTTTGAACCGCCGAAAAACATCATCCAATTCCTTTCCA
The DNA here is from genome assembly GCA_009831015.1 of Picea engelmannii. Classification (NCBI taxonomy): domain Eukaryota; kingdom Viridiplantae; phylum Streptophyta; class Pinopsida; order Pinales; family Pinaceae; genus Picea; species Picea engelmannii. Next base: position 15,991 of record ML853216.1, on the reverse strand, counting down.
TTCAACTCATAACCAAGCTGTAATCAATAATGATAAATTGTACTCTAATCTTAGAAAAATCATAACGAAAGTATCACACTAAAAGGTGCCTTCACCCACTATCGACTAAACCATACTCATGCTCTTAAATGGAGCTCAAATTACAAAGTCAACTGAAAGACTAAAATCAACATACCTGCAATAACCGTGTCCTCAAGGCATGGCGACCACTGATTCAAAAATAATCTTAAAATTTCAGGTTATGTCAGATTTGAATAATTAAAATTAATCCTGCTATAATAAATTTTAAAAATGTATATGCAATCCATGAAAATTTGAAATATTGGGAAAAACATGCAAGTACAGGAAGGTTTCAGAGATTTTAACCAAAGTTTAATACAGAAACCAATAACATTCTCAAATGTTTTTATTAGAACACTGATGTTTCACTCATTGCTATCACTGAAACCTGAGAAGCCAACCTCAACAGCGAACAGTAAAATTAAAAATAAGAACATATTCCTTCTAGTAAAGGAACAGATATGGGAATTTTCCTTTGAATTGTTTCTCACTTTTAGTAACACATTAAAGGTATCATGCCTCTAATTACAATATTTGGAATATAGAAGACCTCCACTGTTAGAGGGAAAAGATCCAGCATTAAATCTGGAATAAAATGGATTTCTCAGAAAAATATAAAGCAAAAGGAAGTACACAAGATTGAGACCTAAGATTAGCATTCAGTATCCTCCTGTAAATAGGAGCATAACTAGTCAAAGTAAAACCAGAAACAACCAAAAAAAAAAACAACCAAGGACATTGAAATTCTTTCAGATTTAGGAAGATGATAAAAATATTTGGTTCTCTGCTATTACTTATGCACTGTATCCAATGAATCTAACTGTATCTATGACTAAACATGTCTGATAATAATGCAAGTTCCATGAATTTAGATAATGCTTAGGAAATCTCAGCTATTATAGATTATGTTACTAGCAATAATGTCTCAGCACAAAGTGTCAAGCCTTTCCAAATCCTATAAATGCAAGTGAAAAAAATGAACTAGCCATATAGAGAAAGTAATAGTAGAACCCATGTCCATTAATTGGAGATTGTTAGCTTACCAATAAACATTTCCATGGCACTTGTAAATGTAAATCTGAAAGCTTCATATTGGCGAATTTTGATGTAAAATCAAAACAGTCAAACCTGAGGGTTTCTATGGGCAAGAAAATCTCTTTGAAGGGTGGCTCTCCCTGTGAATTCGACAACTACTTTATACAAGAAAGAATCCAGAAATGCATATGCAAACCACTGTTGCAAACATTGTATTGGTGAATATATCACCGAGGGTCTGGAAAGAAACTTATCACCAACATCAAGGTAAATATCGGAAAATATCGGCAAACTTTAAAAAACATCAAAATATTCAATTTCTTTCGATTTTTTAAACATCTAAAGCAACCCCCTCCCTCTAGCCCTTTTATGGGCAATTATAACAGTGAATAACCCCTTTGCTCTCAATCCCCTGCTTTCTCTCTTCAAACTGAGCAAAAAGTCCAAAAGAATCCAAAAAACTGCTGACTTGGCCGATATTTTCCAATTTTTCATGACATTCTGCCGATATATCGCAATATATTCAAAATTTGAAAAAATCACAATTTTTTCTGTCAATAATATTGCCCCGTTTAGAGAATCACAATATATCGTGATGTCAGCGATATATCTTTGATATTCACAACACCGATGCAAACTCATACAAATCCCAGAAATTGTGGAATCAAACATTTTATAGGCACAAACATATGTTTCCATCTCATGCAAATAATCAAATGCTACAGATAAAGAAACAATATATTCAAAGATAGCACCTACTATTCAAAGAAGTGAAATCGAACAGCTGTATCGTATTTGTGAGTTTTATATACACGAATGTGGACAGAGAATGCAAACCATAGTATATTAAAAGAGAGAATGATATGCTTGGTTCATCTACAATATGGTGTGGATGTCAATACATATAAGGGAGACAATGACCCATGCCAAAATCTCGTACAACCGCTTTATTAATTAAGCTATGACCTAATATAACACAACACTATTTATAACATGCGACGTAAGTCAAGGAAGGCAAGTGTTAGGAGGATCTTGTTAGATCTCTAAGTAAAACTAAAAGCAAGCTTCACTTGGGAACTAGCAACAGCTTCAGACAATGAAGCAAAGGCATTGGATTTATATCAAGCACTGATGTTGTTCAAGGCTAGAATAGAAAGTCAAGTCACAATGATAGTACACTCCTCCATTGTCATTAGCCATATGCACTTGTGGTCATCCCCGAAAGGCACTCCTCTAGCAAGGATCATCAACAAATATCAAGCTCTGATTGAGGATTTTGATGCTATTCCTTTCTTTCAAGTGCCATGCAAACTTGATCATTTCGCAGATGCAAAAGCAAAAGGAGTCAAATAAGGTGAAGATATTTGTAGAACTAATGGGGGGGTACATTTCCTCTCCCCCTCGCATGATAACTATGCTATTTGAAATTTTCGACATGGCATGATTTAAACTCCACATTCACCAATTCAATTGTGCAAGGACAGGGATGAAGTTAATGTATTGGATTGCAATGGTCTCTCTTCATTCATTATCGATGGTGATGGGGTGTTTTATTCTCTTATGGAAATATTGGGGAGTTGCATGTGGTATTGTTTTTCATCTCCTAGTTGTTGGGTGTTCAACTCTCCTAGCCACAAGACTTTCAACACGCTTTGGTAGTAAAAGTGGCCCTAGCCCTTTTGTTGGAGACATTGGGGGATTCTCGTTCGATCAGACAAGGCTTACAGAAAAAGATCTGAAACAAGCGAACTCTAAGAGCCTTTTTCCCAAGATTGGAGGAGATGTATAAATGGAAGAATGCCAATGTTTCCCTGGTCGATGTGTTTGGTGTGAATGAATGAGACAAAGGGGACTTAGGAGCAAAGTGCATCAGGTGAAGGAGACACAAGTTAATCCCACGCTTTTTGAAGATAAATAGTCAAGATGGCAAGAGGGGTGGGAGAACACAACCTCTAAGGAAGCCCAAGCCCGAGATCGTCATGACGGAGAATATATTGCGCAATTCTATTCAATCAAAGTCAAAGAGAGGGAATTAGCACTATTTATGGAAACTAAGATGAAATCATTGTGCTCTTTGGTATACAAAATCATTGAGTTTGTATGTTTCTTCTCAAATCCTACGCAATATTTTGCCCATTTCCCAGATTTCTCCATAGGCTATGTTCATCCTGTCCATTCAAGAATGAAACAATATTTATCAATGGTTCAATTCCCCTGTCTTTAGAATCTTGCTTCAAGAGTAGTCAATGTATCAGTCCCAACAATAAGCGACTATGGGAGCAAAATTCCAAATCAATGTCAAGGAAGAAGCCCCATGTAAGCTTACTCTTATGTAATCTTCAATAATCGCTATTTTTGTAGGGTTCTTTTTTTTCTAGAACAGTGTAATCAACATTGTACATGCCAAGTTGTTGGTAGTAGGCATAGGACAAGGAAAACTCTACAATTTATAAGTTGTCATCTTGAAGTTCTGGTACATTTTAAATTGTTGGTAGCTGCCATTTTTTTTCTGCAATATTTCTTTAAAATGTACAACTAGGACACAACTGCTCTTTTTAATATAAAGCTTACCCATATTTGATATTAAAAAAGTACAACATAAGTCACCTAATTACTAACTTGAAGTACATTACAACTCTATTATATGGCCACTATTATTGCTAACTCTAACACCCTCCCTTAATGGTCAAATGGGAAACAACCATTTGTGCTAGAATACAAACTTGTCGGGGCCAAACGTGTCAAAGGTGTCAGTGGCACAACTCCAAAATTCACTCCAGAAAGCATGACATATAACCAGCATGATGGATGCAGCTTAAAACATCTCAATGACCACTTGATTTAGCACTTACTCTTTAGCTAGATGAGAGTAAATGTTGGTTGAATATTTCAACCCATATACCATGGATGTAGAAGTTGATTTCAACTTCAAGAAGTTTTCCTCTTTTTAAATTTTCTAACCCATCTACCGGCAATTAGTTCCAAATAAATTACTTTATTGAATAAATGCACAGCTAAGTTATTAACGAAACATTACAGTGGAAGCAAAAAACTGGAAACCAAACACAATGCACATGAAATTTTTGGGTAAAAACCCTGAAGGGAAAACCAGTACCTTGTTGATTTTATTACATAAAATCATAGGCTCTCGTCCTTGGATAATGGCCCACCTGAGGAAAATACAATACCACAAATAACCAAGCCTTGCAAACCTCAAGATCAATCATTTGATCTTGTTGGATGGTTGCCATCTCCCTTGTTGCCCCTTTGCTCCTTTCCTCGAACCCTGCCCTACACACTTGAATAAAAGTCCTTCTTCACCCAATCAATGAGATCTTACTCACTCATTTTGTGTCCGTGTGTCTCCTCCTCTCACATAGGTTGTCTTTTATAACCTTGAGTTTACCCTAAATCCAAAAGCCTAGATCTCCAAAATGATCAACAGTTGAGATTAAATCTCACCTTCACTTTAGATCTATTGGTTAGGATTTAATTTAATTACTAATGCCAAATACTTAAGCATTTAATTAAATTAAACTCACATTAATTACAAAAGTAAAGTACATTTACTTCAATAATTAACTTATAAATTGAATTTCCTAAGGTTGAAAGGCATTACAGACGACTCCCATGTGTTAGACACAAATCGATGTGGAAGTACTTGCATGGTGCTAGAAAAACATCAACACTCCCTCTTAGCGAGGAAGGTACTACTACCACCCGGAGGTGGCTCTCTTTTCGCTACCATATCCACTACCATGGTTGCTCTCCAATCCACCTGATTGGATGCAACCTCTGAAACGAAAGCTATCCCTTCCATCTCGTTAGGACCCTTCTTCGAAGACCTCCCTTTGAACATGTTCCTACAAGCCTCTTGTTCCTGAGCATCCTACATGGCCATCTCGTACCATGACTCCTTCTTGACAGACTTGGAAGGTTGCTCCTTCCCACTTGAACCTAAAGGCTGACTCCCTCTGAGTTGCTCAACCTTTGGAGCTACCTACACCTTGTTCTCTGCCACTCTGCAACTTATATAGGTTGTCCCTTTAGCCTATATAAGTTGCTCTCTCTAACTCTGAGAACAGTTGTTGTGTCTGAGCTACATCCTCTAGGCTTGATCAGTACCTATCCATCCTGGAATGCTACATCAAATCCCTTCTTCTCAATCACTGAGACTGAGAGCACACTCCTAAATTCTGCTACCCATAGCACATTCATCACTCTCAACATGCCTCTTGACTCCATCTAGAAAGACATTGTCTCAGATCCCTTTACTCGATGCTTGGTGCTCATACCAAGTTCCACATGCACATCTAAGTCTAACTATGTGAAGCTCTCGAACAGCTCCCGTGCTCCTGTCATATGACATGTGGCTCCGCTATATAGCAACCACTCACCAGTTGATATGGTGCCTAAGGAAAATGGGAAACAAGTAAGAACTCTTGTTCAAACTTCTTGGAAAACTCATCCACTTGAGCCTTTGCCGACGCAGCTACCTCTGGTTGCATCCTGTTTTCGCCTTTCTTCCTCTCTAGAAATTGTGAAGCATAGTGTCCCTTCTTATGACAGTGAAAACACTTGACCTTACTTAAGTCCTTCCATGTGCTAGCTTGTGAAGATGAATCTTCACTTGCATTCTTCCTGACCTTCCCGTTTCCCTTCTTTGCCTAACTGGAAAGTGCAAGGATGTCCTCATAACCATCCCTCTTGTGGGCCTCCCAGAGCCTCTCAACGAGTCTCCTCCTGAATGCAATCACTTCATTATCAATTGGAGTCTGAAGGCTTCTCTCAAGCATAGATGCCTTCGATGAATGATGTCCAAGGCTTGGTGAAACCATTCAAGGCCACCCTCACTAACTCCACCTATGTCACTGTCTAGTCGACTGCATCCAGCTGATCAAAGAACCTGAGTGATCCTGGTGAGATAAATGGTCATTGAATCAATCTTGGACATCTTGGTGTTCCGGAGTCAATCCCTCAATACCATCTTTTGGTTCTCATTATTACTCTGAAACAAATTTGTAAGAGTCAAGAACATCGCATTGGCTAACTTTTTCTTAGATAGGTGAGGTACAAGACAGTCCCTCATCGAACCTAAGATCATACAGATTGCCTTGGCCTCCTTTTCCTCATGCCTGGCTAGTTCTGCAGGATTTGTTGACATGATCACTACAGTGTTTACATGACTTCATAGTCCATTCTCCCTCAAAAGAAACATGATCCGCAATTTCCATGGAAGAAAGTTAGTCACCCTCCAACTGGCCCGCGTACCTCAAACCAATTGTTGTCATTTACAAGATCTGATCTTAACTCAAAAAACACTGAAAAAATATGTGCCTAGTCCTTCAGGCACAAAAAAAGAAAAAATTTACTACCTTCCTGGATCCCTACCCGGGACCCATTGCCCGCTGCCCGGACTCTACTACTTGTTGCCCGTTGCCCGGACCCACTGTTCGCTACTCAAAGGCATTTATGGGTTGCCCAAGCCCTTCCCGGGCCCTTCTATGGCTTGTTGTAGCTATTTCAGCGTTGTTTGTGGCTGCCTCAGCTAGCTCGTAGCCTATACCGGCAGCCCTGTTGGTCGGTTGGTGCTGGCGACTAGCCCACGTTATGGCCAACCGATTGGCTATGCTACAATGGTTGGTCCTGCAGTTGGTGGCTACCTATCCCCAACCCGCAACACTTTTGTCGGCTCACTTTGACCCCCCACGACCACCCTTTGCACCCATGCACTCTGTTGTCAGCTTCCTCTGACCCCCGCAAACATGTCGTCACCCTTTCCCGCCAGTGGCTTGGTTGTTGTGGCAGCTACCCTAGCTCTGCTAGCTATCGGCTTTTGTAGCAGCTAAGTTGTCGTTGCTCTCTCTCACATGCCTGCCTAATCTCGTGCCCAGTGCCTAGCTCACGACCAACCTCACGCCCACGACCAATTCCCTTCTGGCGGATCTTCTCTGTTGTCGCCTCTGCTGTCAAATCCCAGCCCTATCCACACAACCAGCTCTTCCACCACCTGTAGTGGGACGATCCGTCAACCCAACAGATTTAACTTCTATAGCTCAGTTTTGTCGTACAGTTGTACAGTCGTACCTCTACTCCTTTTTTTCTAATTTCTCGATTTCACTTTACCCGCTCGGATACCATGTTAGATTTTCTAAGCCAACTCTCGACAATTAGTTCCAAATAAAATTACTTTATTGAATAAATGCACAGTTGAGTTATTATCGAAACATTACAACGGAAGAAAAAAAATGGAAACCAAACACATTTCACATGAAATTTCTAGGTAAAAACCCCTCGAAAAAACCCTGAAGGGAAAACCAATACCTTGTTGATTTTATTGAATAAAATCATGGGCTCTCATCCTGGGATAATGGCCCACATGAGGAAAATACAATACAACAAATAGCCAAGCCTTACAACCCTCAAGATCAGTCCTTCGATCTTGTTGGTTGGCTGTTATCTCCCTTGTTGCCTCTTTGCTCCTTTCCTCGAACCCTACCCTACACACTTGGTGAAAGTCCTTCTTCACCCAATCAATGAGATCTTACTCACTCATTTTGTGTGTGGGTGTATCCTCCTCTCACATAGGATGCCTTTTAAAACCTTGAGTTTACCCTAGTGTCGCCTTATACACACCTCGGGTAACATGGAAGAAATCTCCAATCCACTGGGTGTGTCCTTGGGGACAAGTCTCGAGTCAAGGTGTTGTCACCTGATCCTCAACTCCTCTGTTTAGGCCAACTCCTAGCGAAGCCAAGGGGGGTAGTCCCTAAAGAAAATAATCTAAGGGTTGAACTAATCTATGTACAAGAAATAAAGTCTAGGAGTTTATTGCAAACAAGAACAATATAATAATCTAATCTAGCGGCATATATGATTCATTTACTATTGAAAGATACATTCAATGATATAAAATAAAATGAGATACATCCATCAATATATTACTTCAAGATAAAGGAAATGCTTGAAATGTAAATACTTGAAAAGTAAATGCTTGAAGTAAAAGGCTTGAAATGTATTTGTAATGAGACCAGTGCCAATAGTAAGATCTCGCTGCTGAAGAATAGTATTGCAAGTGTTCTTGTAAATTTTATTAAGAGTTTTTTACGTGGAGTGATTGTTGTGAGTGCAAGTCACTATGTGATATGTGTGCAAGAGTGATAACAGAAAATAAATCTAATCTAGATTTGGCCTCTTAGAGGCTATCCCTTAGATTGGAGGCTAAACTATGTGAATGTCCAACAGGGAGGATATCCCTCTGACTTCACACAGTAGCTCAAGAGATTGTCAGAAGTCCAACACGGGGAGAACCTAGATCTCAAAGTTCTCGTCTAACTTCACACACAATCTCTCTTGTGATTCCAATCAAGCAATAGCAACTTTGAGATTGTCCTATTACAACTACTACACACCAACCAGCCTCAGTTCTGATGAGTTCCCCAGATTGAGCTAGGCTCACGAGGGTTCAGAGCATACTAGAGGGGAGCTAAGGGGATTGATTTATTTGCCAAATTGAAATAACTGAAAAGAAATGTTGAAATTGAAACAAATCTAACAAATTGAAAGTTACTCTATGAAATGAAATTTGCGCTAATCTAATCTAATAAAATGAAACCTACTCTAAATGTTGTGTGGTGCTTGTGATAAATTTTATGGTTAATTTAGTTTTCCCTTGGGTGAGAATTGTAAGTTTGAGCAAAAGGAACCAAAATGAACAATCACAGAAAGACAATGTTCCCCCTAGGGGGATGAAGACTGAGGACTATGTGGCCCACTTATTTTATTAATGAGATTACAAAGATCTTTTTGGGATTCTTGTGGTCCCTTAGTAACGAGACCACTAATCTTACAAGTTTTCTAAAGTCTTTATTGAAGAATGTGGTGCTCTCAAGTGTCCCCGAATGTCCAAATCCGCCCAAAACATACAGAGTCTCCCCTTGTCTGTTCACCAACCTGCAAAAAACAGCAAGGTACTTGTGCCAAAATGCTGCGAAACAACTATTAGAAGGTGCCTACAAAGAGAGGTTAGAGATGCACAAAAGATCTATAAAAAAAAATCTAAGTGAAAGACCAATAAAACTATTATTTTACATCACTAGAATAAGCTAAATTATTAACTCTTTTAGTGATTTTTGTTTGTTGTTTGGACAACAAACAAATGAGCACTTAAATTGCTAGATATTGAAATGAAAATGCCCTTAAAATAAACTACTTATTAGGTTTAAAAGATCGAGATAAAGTACTAGCTAATGTTAAAATTAATGCAGATGCAAGAGCCATTCTCCTAGAGGATGGAAAAGACACTAGTTGAGATCTAGGGCCCCCAGTACATTCCTGGGATTCTTGGTCTAGGACCAAGCAATTAGAGCCATGGCAAAAGACCCTAGTGAGGGCCCCTAGTGTATTGTTGGGGTTCTTGGTCAAGGACCAAAGCAGTTTGATGATATAAGTCCCTAGATGTGTTCTAGGGCCCCGGGATGTGGTCCAGGGCCCCGGGATGTGGTCCAGGGAATCCTTGCTCGATGCTTGGAGTGATCCTTGGTTGTGTACCTTGGTGGATAAGACCCTAGTTGTGATCTAGGGCCCCCAGATACGTTTTGGGGTATCCTAGTCTGGGACCAGACAATTTCTTGGTTAAGTACCAAGCCGAGATGATGTGTAATCTTCTCCTCTCCCGGGATGGTCCATGAGACCTAGGAGCAGTTAAAGAAGGACATGATCACATCATCGAACTTCCTTTTATGTTGGGATGATAAAATCTTATAAGTTATATCATGAGACCTTTGTGGACATTCCGCCATTAAAGAAGAACCCCCTCTTGTCTTTGCAACCCCTTGCTTGGGCTACGTCCTTCTTAATGTTAATGTGGTTTGGTTCTTTGCTAGCCGCCTTGACTTGTTGACTACTCTAATTAATATTTTATGAGTAAAATATTAATTATTTAATTTGTTTAATTCATTAGGGTTTAATCTAACCCTAAATTTAGGGTTAATTTTGCAAACCCTAACCTACCCACCTAAACTATAAAAGAGAGACCTCACCCCTCACTCTCTCACACATTCTTTCTTCTCTCTTAGCTGAATCTTAGTCTGAAATTTTGTTGCGGCCCCTTGTTCAGTTTGGTAAAGGGTGTGGCCTCCTCAGATCTGTTTTCTCTTGTTGCGTTTGGGTGCGTCTTCCTTAGATTTGATCCTCTTGCTGAGTTTGTGGTGCAGCCTCCTTGGATCTATTTTCTATTCCTGGTATACGGTGCGGCTCTCTCCTTGGATCATTCTCTTGTTGGTACAGTGGTGCGGCCCTCATTTGGATCAGTCTCTTGTTGGGTATAGGCTGCGGCCCCCTCCTCTCCTCCCTTCCAGCCTGTTGCTATCTTATTGTTGGTGCCATCAACCTTATGCTTCCACTGCTTCAAAGCTGGTGCCACCTGCTTGCTGCCACCTGTGTATGTTGCTTGCTGGTGCCACCTGTGTTTGTTGTCTTTTCTCCTTGATGCTGCCACCTGTAGGCTGCCCTACCTTACAGCTTTAGTACCCTAATCTGGGTTGGATAAGGCAGCCATATAACTGCTGCTTATTTCAGTCTTTTACTGTAGCAGTTTCACATTCTTGGACAGAATTGTTAAGGATGTTAGTGGCATCCTATTTCAGCCACTAGTTTGGACAGTAGTGTCCTTGTTTCAGTCCTCTTACTTGATGTTTGGCATGCTGGTCAGTTTTTTTATTTTACCCTAAGGTTCTTCTTGATAAGTTTGTTTAAAAGTTCATGATGAGATCTACCCCTAAGGGTTTGATCCATGACCCTTATAGTTTTTTCTGAGCATACAGAAAAGAGGATAACAACAAACACCTCAAGTAAATATGTTATTTGTTTTTGCTAAGGTAATGTTCAGATCCATTGTATTATTTCTGTTATTGGTTTTACATCAAAATTTGTGAATATATTGCTGATCCAAAACTACAGTAGTAAATAAAGTTAAAAATTATTTATGTTCCTAGCTAGTCTATATTCTGCCCTTAATTTCTAACAGCTAAGAAGTTGATTCTTTCTTTAGATCTAGCTTTTAGATAATGAATTGAAGCTTGAATCTAGATCTAAATAGCATGCATGCATAAGTAAAGAAACCAAATCTAATCTTTCCATTTGAATTCAGATCTAACTAATGCATGCAAGTAAAAGTAACCAAAGAAAATGAGATTTTGTGAAAGAGAGAAAGTGTAAGCTTGAGCTTGGAACTTCTTGGGCGATGGGGTCTCCTTGGTGAAAAGAGGAGGGATTTGTCTTCAAGATTTTGGAGAGAAGGTAGAAGCAAGCAGGCTCATCCAATCCTCCAAAGTGAGACTCTAAAAGCTTCACAACACTTGCAAGAAACTTGTTACATCTTGGTGTTACCTACAAAAGAGACTCAATGGCACATTAGTCAAGAAAAACATAAAATGCACATTTAAATCTCTAAAATAAATAATCAATATGATTAAGAAATCAAGCAAGATTGATAATCCTATCCTTAATGAGCAATAGTACTCCTACAAAGGCCAACCTCAACAAATTTGCATAAACAAATGAAATAAAACAATGTCACATCATAAGCATTAGCACATCACAATTATCCACACACTATCCAAGCCACCATATGACCTCCAAAGTCTTCTTTATTCCAATAGCAATGAAAATATTACATCAATAGTTCATCAAGCCAAGACCAAACTCCCATTAACCAAAGAATGGAGGAGGAGCCTTGCATAAATAGCAATTTGGGTGACAATCCCAAAGCTAAATCGTATGACAAGTGGAGAGGGCACACTTCTTGATGAGGGCGAGTGGCAAGAGGAGTTTGAAACGAGTTTGACACATCTCCAAGTGAGGGAGTGACTCGCCTCACATGAGAGAGGTGTATGAAGGGAAAACTCGCCATGTGTGAAGAGGTAGGAGGAGAGGGCGAGTCATCCCTCTTGGGATTGACGCCCCTCCTCTAAAATGTGCCATGTATGCAAGGGAAGGGCAAGTCCAACTTTGGGATCTCCTCCCTTGGACACCTCAACACTTAACTCGCCTTCTTGTATAGTTAACTTGCCACATCTCTCTTGGACTCAAGACATGAGAGAAACATGTCCCCGACATGTTTCCTCAATTAAAGGCTTGCTGATTTTTTATTATTTTTTCCCCTTTATTGACTTTTTTTAGAGAAAGTGGTTTTAAGTGATTAAATAATCACTATTTACCTTCAAAAAGGAATTACTTAGGTAAAGTGGAAATTCTGGATGTCAAAACGATTACCCCCAAGGCATATAATGCCTCCTAGTACCACTTTCCTGTTAGTTTTTATAGCTCGGGAGGTACTCCGCATATTTGTCTTGTATGTGGAAGTAGCCTTATATTTGCACTACTAGACACTTGACTTTGTAATGGGTTTTTATAAAGTTGTAATAAAGTGCTTCTTTTATGTAAATGACTTTTTAATACAGTGTACCATCTAATATTAAAGTGAATTTATTTCATAAAGTGCACTTATGTTATAAAGTGAAATTGTATTTTAATATTTTAAGTGATTTATTTTGGAGGGAATGAATCATGCCCCTTGATCATGTAAAGGCAATATTAGATCTTGGCCTTTGGATTTAGGGATGGGGAAGGTGAAAAGACACTTGGAAGGTGAAAAGTCATTTTCGAATTATAAGAGAATGCATTGGGTAGTGTGCAAGACAATGAGAAGAAGAGATTGAGAGATTTCCAAGAGAGCTTTGAGGAAGACAAGAAAGGGCAACAAGTTGGGCGCACTTCCCAAGAGCGATTGGGCACATTTCCCAAGGCAATTTTTTTTGTGAAGTTGTTGAGTTATTTATTGTTGTTGGAGACCGTACTGTATGGATCCGTAAAATCTGTACAACAAGGAAGAGGACATGGTTTTCGAGGTTGGTAGTGGGCACGAATTTCGAGTTTGATTGAAGTGTTTCTTGTTGCAGAAGGGCTGTACAGTTATGTCTGTACAGCTGACTATGGGAACGAATTTCGAGGTGTTGTATAGTCAAAGGAGGTCGTACAACAGTACGGTTTTGGCACGATTCTCTAGGCAAAAAATTGGGGACTGTTTTGGGAGTTGTAAGTGAGTTTTTCCTTTGCTGGAAATTGTATGTTGTTGCTGATATAACTTTCCTGAAACTAATAAAATCTCTCTCTCTCTCTCTCTCTCTCTCTCTCTCTCTCTCTCTCTCTTTGGGTTTCCCCACATTGGGGTTTTTCCCTGGTTGGTTGCCTAAATTTCTGAGTATTACATAGATGTGTAATTGTGGTTCATTGTGTTTATTCCACTACAAAAGTGTTTGGCAATGTGTATTTTTGCTCATAATATTTTCTGAATGTGGGTTTATACATTTCGGAGTTCATAGATGACAGTTATCTCTAGGTTGATAAGTGTATGACAGAATTTGTGCAAGCTGATTTTGTCATTAAATTTCTACATGGTATCAAAGCTTGGGCTCTGAGGTACAATGAGCGGTGTTATTTTTGGGCATGATTTGAAAGGGGAAATTTGTTGTTTGTTTTCCATTGAACAATTGACAGGGAGATGGTTGTTTGCATCAGGTATGAGAACTGATTGGACGAGATTTCCAACTATTTGCAATGGAAAGTCAGGATGTCGGCTATTCTTAGGGAGAACAAAATTTAGAGCTTTGTCAGCACCATAGTTGTTGTTCCATTAGCAGACCCTATAGCTTTGGATTTACATGAGGTAAAGGAGGCCAAAGCTCAGAGGCTTATTCTGGATGGGGTGAAGGACCACCTTATCCCACACTTGGCTGAGAAGAAGACAGCCAAAGAGATGTGGGATGCACTTCAAAACTTGTACGAGGCAAAGAATAAAAATTGGAAGATGGCTTTGAAGGATAAACTGCATGATACCAAGATGCGTAAGGGAGAGAGTGTGTCTTCTTATCTTACTCGGGTAGCTCAAGTTAAAGATGAGTTGGCTATAGTCGGGGAGGTCATATCGGATTCAGAGTTGGTGAGGATAGCCTTGAAAGGCTTCACCAAGGAATGGGAAGTCTTCGTGAAGCGTGTGGTGGGTCGTGAGCATCTTCCAGATTGGAGCAGACTATGGGACGATTTCACTCAAGAGGAAATACGGGAAGGATCTCAGAGCAGTGGACGGAAGGGAGATGGAGTTGATGAAGAGAATGTTGCTCTTGCTACAAAGGGTAAAGGGAAGAAGAAAGGAAATTTCGTAAGGGACTTGAGTAAAGTCAGATGTTACTGTTGTAACCAGTTGGGGCACCTTGCTTCTTAGTGTCCTGAGAGGAAGAAGAAGAAGAAGGAACAGGAGAGGCCTGATATAGCTGCTACAACAGCTATGGAGGACCTTTCATCCAAGTTTGATAAGGAATTTTCTTTGGTCACTCTAGTATCCAGTGTCGCTAGTGGAGGATTTGGGGGTGATAACAGGTGGATTGTTGACAGTGGAGCCTCTTGTCACATGACGGGAATCTGGCGAGTATTCCTTATTATCACAGAGACAGGTCTTGACCGACTGGTGGAGAGTGAAGGAGGTATGGCACAAGTTGTACGTGGAGTTGGAAGGGTTAGATTCTGACTCAAGTATGGGGGACTCCTGGAGGTTGATGGAGTTCTCTTTGTTCCAGGGTTGACGATTAACTTGCTCTCAGTCTCAGCCTTGGAGGATGTTGGATATTGTACATTATTCAAGAGGGGACATGTATTTATTTACAGGGAGGGAGTGGACCCGGTTGAACCACAGTTGTTTGGTGATCGAGTGGACAGGTATTTATTTACAGGGAGGGAGTGGACCCGGTTGAACCACAGTTGTTTGGTGATCGAGTGGACAGGTTGTACATGTTGCGAAGACAACCTTCATGTTATGATTCAACATCGGATGAGGAGCAGGAGGCTCCTGAGACTGTGGTGGGCCAAAGGATTCAGTCTTGCATTCTGAGGGAAGAGAGGGAGTCTCTTTTGAGCACCGGCAGAAGGCTCAGCTGGTGTGATCGAACCAATGCTTTGGGTGGAGTGGATTCTCCTAAGAGCTCAGGGTTCAGAGTTGATGTCAAAAGAGATCTTCTAGTTCAATTTCTTTGTAGGTGTTGAGGTTGGCTCCAGGTTCAAAGGGAGCTCCTACTGCGAACAATGTGATGGGACCGGATGATGGTGATGGCAGCGAGTACATCCCTTGCTAAGAGGGAGTGTTAGCTTTTATAGCTCGAGAGATACTCTGCATATTTGTCTTGTATGCGGATGTAGCTTTATATTTGCACTACTAGACACTTGACTTTGTAATGGGTTTTTATAAAGTTGTAATAAAGTGAAGAGCACCTGAGTGGGCCCAATGGTTAAGAACATGTGTTATCTCCGGGGAGGTCACAAGTTCAAAACCGGCGGGAGGTAGGGATGCTCATATTAGCCCGTTGTGACAAGGCTGGAAGGGTAGACGACCCCTGGGATAGAGGTTCACTTGGTGGGGTTCACTTCAGTGGGCCTCGGGACGTCTCGGCCCCTACTGAGTCACAAGTTACTGGTATATCTGGCTTGCGGGCTGTTGTATATACTCTTGGGAGGTTGTTGTTCCCGTGGTCAAAAAAAAAAATAAAGTGGTTTTTTTATGTAAATGACTTTTTAATAATGTGTACCTTCTAATATTAAAATGACTTTATTTCATAAAGTGCACTTATGTTATAAAGTGAAATTGTACTTTAATATTTTAAGTGATTTGTTTTGGAGGGAATGAATCATGTCCCTTGATCATGTAAAGGCAATATTAGATCTTGGCCTTTGGATTTAAGGATGGAGAAGGTGAAAAGACACTTGGAAGGTGAAAGGTCATTTTCGAATTATAAGAGAATGCATTGGGTAGTGTGCAAGACAATGAGAAGAAGAGATTGAGAGATTT